>JAUDYJ010000001.1:218500558-218520558 GCA_030761175.1 Masticophis lateralis
CTGCAGTGTTCACTTTGTTTGAGTCCAACTTTCAGAATTCCAAGTTCTTTGCCTTGGGAATTCTAGGAGTTGTAAGTCCTCTTGATCTATGATCTAATTTCAATGTTGCTTATGCAACTCTAATACCTTGATATGCCAACCGTTACGCTATCGGTAAAAGGAATAAATGAATCTGTCAATTCCAGTTTCTTTTTCGTTTCTCCAGTTGAAATTTATTTGGTCATTATTCTGCATAAGTTTGACAATGTGTTAAAGAGAGGCTTGCACAAAAATTCATAGGTATTTTTCCTGATGCATACATAAGCTGTCACAGTCATTTTTGCAAGCAATTTTCACAAACACATTACATTTTTATTATTTTTATATTTTATATGCATTTATATTTATTCATCTTACTGCAAAACTCAGTAAAATACATATCTTTAAATTATATTGAATTCCAATTCAACTATTGATTTTGTATCTGCAGAATTAGGATTCATTAATTTCTATATATGACTTTTTTAAAAAAGATTTTTAAAAAATCTATCAAGTTTATATTCTGGCTATATTATAGGGTGATATTTTTTTCTGACAACAAAGTTTGGTAGACAATTGTACATTATAGCTGATCAAAAGATCAGCTTTTAAAAAAGATTTTTAAAAAATCTATCAAGTTTATATTCTGGCTATATTATAGGGTGATATTTTTTTCTGACAACAAAGTTTGGTATACAATTGTACATTATAGCTGATCAAATCGGTGATAAAAGGTTATAAAATAAATAACTATATAGTTTGTGCATGTATGTATATACATAACTTTTCTCCTGTTTAAAAAATATTAATATTAGACAGAACAAGAAACCTAAATCAATTTATGCAGTTTTATAGATGGCATCTAAGGATGACAGTTAATGAATTCTTCAAGAACTCATCAGTAACTTGAGGTAGTATGACATGTTTTTTGTATCTAAGTCTTTTATTCTTGGATGTCAGTAATACTTTACACATACACACTCACATAACTCAGGCAAAAAGCTGTACTTTTATTTTTAACAATTGTCAAGAAACAGAACTCGACAATATTACGCCAAGATTAATATAGAACTTCTGTGGGCAAGAAAGGAAGGCAGGTGAAATCACAGTAGAGAAATATCTGTATGATAATGAAATATATAGAACTTCGTCCTATTAGAGCCATATTCCAACATCATAAATTAATTGAAATCAGGATTGTGGGCAAAGACTTAATATGTTTATAGCAAAGAGTCAAACAAAAGCACAGGCTTCCTAGGTAACTGAATAAAGGATAACAAACAAATAATATCTTAACTTATTTGAGATAATGTTTTTTCCTTTTGTCAGACCATGTTAGAAAAAATTTAAGCAAATTGTCACAAGCAAGTTGAAGTGCACTGCATTATAGAGAAGCATTTTTTGTATTTTGTTGCCAGGATTATGATTGACACATATATCCCAAATAGTTTTTAGACGATCCTGTTTGTTGAGATAAACTACTAAACAATTGTCTTCTTCCGCCATCTTATTCAAATGCCAAATCTTTATATTTAATTTCCATGGTGAAATTTATTTGTTGGGACTTATATGCTGCCCTATCTCCACAGGACTCAGGGCGGCTCACAACAGTTAAAAACAGAACAGACAAATCATTAAAACAGAAGTCCAAGTTAAAATTAAGAAATTCAATAAAACCCAAATTAAACCCCCATCAGTCCAAGGCGGCTAAGTGAAATAGCCAAGTTTTCAGCCCACAGCAGAAAGAGCGAAGGTCGGGGGCCACCCGGAGCTCCAGAGGGAATTGATTCAAAGGGCTCACAGAGAAAGCTCTCTCCCTGGGGGTCACCAGCCGACACTGTCTGGCCGACAGCACCCTGAGTAGGCCCTCCCTGTGGCGATGGGAAGCTGTTGCTGGCTGCAGATGGTCCGCCAAATATCCTGGGCCTAATTTTTTTAATTTGCCAAATTTTTAAAAAAAAGTACAATGGTAGATGAAAAGTCAAAATTAATCTATTCACTTTTGTAGTTATTACAATCTGATGTAGCACACCGATAGATAGCTATGTGGGTAATTTGTAATAAAAACGTCATACTGATATAACAGCGTTAAGGACAAACTTCTTCTTTTAAATGGGAACTTTAAAAATAAAAGGGTGGAAGATACTCTTTGCCTGTTTTTTCCCTGCCTCTAGATAATATTTTAAAAGCATGATTTGTAAAAGACATTTTCTTTGAACAATTAGTATGTTTAGATGAGTAAGCATTATTTTTCTTCCCTTAGTCTCTAATCTGGCATATCCCATATTATTGACAAGCAGGGAGCTGAGATCCCAACATTGCCGAAATGAAGACTAGTTGGGTCCTTGGTAATTGCCATATACTATTCCTAGTATTTCTCTATTTGATTTTATAATGGAAAATCTTAATAAGAAAATAGAAAGTATAATTTGATAAAACTAGAGTTATGGAGACAAATAGGGCTTTACAAACCTGGATGTTTTAGCAGAACAATTGAGTTGGCAGGAATGGCTGCTGCCTGGATCCAATTATCTTTCCTTGATGGTGTGAATTAAGGAAAATTTAGTGGATGATGGTGGGAGACAGAGAAAGAGAGATGGCTGGAAAGGGCTGGTCAGCACTGATACATTTATCATAGCACAAAAACAGGCACTAAGCACCAAATCCATAGAGGCAAAGGTGTCCAACACTAGACAGGGCCCATGGTGCATACTAGGCAGAGAAGCCTCAGCGACAGTGCAATGCATAGTGTCAGAGTGTAAAATGGAGACAGAAACAGCATACGTGGAATAGCATAACCAAGTAATTGGCATTGTGTACAGGAACATACGCACAGCATATGGATTAGACCTTTCCAAGTCCAGATGGGAGATTCCACAGAAGATCTGGAAAATAATAAGCCTAAGATCTTGTGGGACTTCCATATCCAGATGGACAGGCAGATATTGGCCAATCAACCAAACACTATGGTAGTAGACAAGGACCAGAAGACAACGATAGATGCAGTGGTACCAAGTGACATCAAAATCAGGAAGAATGAGTATGAGAAGCTGAAAAAGTAACAGGCCTGAAGGAAGAACTAGAGAGGATGTGGTAAGTAAAGGCCAAAATGATCCCGGTGATGGTAGGAGAATTCGGGGTTATGACTCCTAAACTAGGAGAATGAATAGAATAGAATAATAGAGTTGGAAGGGACCTTGGAGGTCTTCTAGTCCAACCCTCTGCTTAGACAGGAAACCCTATACCATTTCAGACAAATAGTTATCCAATTTCTTCTTAAAAACTTCCAGCGTTGAAGCATTCACAACTTCTGAAGGCAAGTTGTTCCACTGATTAATTGTTTTAACTGTCAGGAAATTTCTCCTTAGTCCTAGGTTGATTCTCTCCTTGATTAGTTTCCACCCCCTGCTTCTTGTCCTGCTCTCAGGGGCTTATGAGAACAGCTTGACTCCCTCTTCTTTGTGGCAGTCCCTGAGATATTGGAATACTGCTATCATGTCACCCCTAGTTCTTCATTTCATTAAACTAGCATACCCAATTCCAGCAATTGTTTTTTATACATTTGAGCCTCCAGTCCCCTAATCATCCTTGTTGCTCTTCTCTGCACTCTTTCTAGAGTCTCAACATCTTTTTTACATTGTGGCAATCAAAACTGGATGGAGTATTCCAAGTGTGGCCTTACCAAGACATTATAAACTGGTATTAACACTTCATGTGATCTTGATTGTATCCCCCTGTTTATGCAGCTTTTTTGGCAGCTGCAGCACACTGCTGACTCATATTTAAATGATTATCCAGTAGGACTCCAAGATCCCTCTCACAGTTACTACTATTGAGCGAGGTACCACATATATGGTACCTGTGCATTTTGTTTTTCTTGCCTAAATGTAGAACCTTACTTTTTTCACCCTTGAATTTCATTTTGTTAGATACCGCCCAATGTTCAAGTTTGTCAAGATCCTTCTGTATCTTAAGACTATTTTCTAGCTTGGTGTTGTCTGCAAATTTGATGAGTTCCCCATCTATTTCCTTGTCCAAATCATTGATGAAGATGTTGAAGAGAATGGCTCCAATAGACCCCAGGAAGAACATCAGAGAACTCTGTCCAGAAGAGTATAGTGCTGGGATATCTCACAGATACTTGCTGAGATACCTCACAGAACCTCCAGCTTCCAAGACTCTGGTAGAGGACCCAAGGCTAAAGATGACACATATCACCCACATAGATGAGAAGGGACTTTATTTTAGTGTACTTCTTTATTTATAGTGAAAGCTAGCGGCCACATCAAAGTTTTCCATAGTAGCTCCCATTGGTATATTGTTTCTCTCATTTTATCTCTGCTCATTCTGCATCTACTGCAAAGGAACGAACATATATTATTAGAATATAAAGAACGTATACACCTTCTATCATATTCCATTTGCATAAGGCTTGGAGGGATTGTCTATTGCTGTTTTGAAAATACATCCATTAAAAAAAAATGAAAACCATTGCAATTCTGGCTTTATTTATGCTTTCAATGGAGAAGTACCATTAATTAATACCCTATTTCTTTTATTTGATTCATCCTAGTTTTTCTTTCTGATTGTAATCATCTCTATCACATCCTGCCTTTTCCACAGCCCTTCAGGCAATCCTTCACCATTCTGCTCTTCAGATACTGGGTGGAAGTGGCTACTAATGTGATAAGAAGGGGCATTATTGCCTCTAGTGAAAGTTTTAACTTCCTTTTAATTTCAACCACTTGTGTCCTTTGGCAATTATCGTCACCACTTGGCTTTTTCCTTTTCCAGTAATAAATACTTGGGGGGGGGGGGGCTATTCTACCTTTGTGTAAATCAGAATGAGGAATCTGAGTGCTATATTCACTCTTTTATTATCAAAGATGGCATTTTTAGTTCTAATATAGGAAAGAATAAATCATCTGATTTTGATGTCTCAAATTAAATTCCTTTGATAGCTTCTTCACTTAATGTGATGCTCTACACTGGCCTTAAATCTTTGTAAAGGATATGAGAAATAGGCATTTTTCTTTCATTGTTTATTGGCCTTAGTTTTCTCATAGTTGAGGAATGGCTCCTACTGTTCCTTCACAGAAAGATTATTTTATAATTCAAGCTGTATGTTATGAAAGGATGGCTTTAAAGCAGTGGCCCCAACCTTATGGGCACCAGGAACCAGTTCTGTGGAAAGAGGTTTTTCCACTGACAGGAGATGGCATGGTTTTGTGTGCTGCCTGCAACTCATGGATGAGGCTTTGCTTGTTGTTTTCATGGCCCAGTTTCGAGCATGCTGCAGACTGGTGCCAGTCCACGGACCATGAGTTGGGGACAGTGGTGGGTTTCAAATTTTTTTTACGACCGTGGGTGTGGCTTGGTGGGTGTGGCTTGGTGGGCGTGGCAGGGGAAGGATACTGTAAAATCTCCATTTCCTCCCAATCAGTTGGGACTTGGGAGGCAGAGAATAGATGGGGGCGGGGCCAGTAAGAATTTTTACTACCCATTCTCTGAACTACTCAAAATTTCCACCACCGGTTCTCCAGAACTGGTCAGAACCTATGAAACCCACCACTGATTGGGGACCCTACTTTAAAGAGCCTGGATAGCTCTAAGAGCCTGGATAGCTCTGCAGACAAAGCACCCTAATTAAACATCCAGCTGTCTGCAGTTACTCATGTTCGAATCTCGCCAGGCTCAAGGTTGACTCAGCCTTCCATCCTTTCTAAGGTAGGTAAATTGAGGACCCAGTTTGTGGGGGCAATAAACTGACTTTGTATAATATACAGAAGTATGAAGGCTATTGCTTAACACATTGTAAGCCGTCCTGGGTCTTTGGAGAAGGGCGCCATATAAATCAAATCAAAAAGAAGAAGAACTGGATTGGTTTAGGAGGTTGTGACAAGCGTGTTAGAATAGGAAGACTTTAGATGCAATAGTTGCCTTGCATTGGAAGATGTTCTGCTTTAATCTTTCAGTTGTCAGGCCAGGCCCACATGGGAAGATCCAATTAAATTGATTTATTGTTAATTGTGCCTAGGCACAGGAATCTTCTCAACTAACAGCACCTATTTGGATTTAGATAAGGATCAAGGAAATTCAAGGAAGGTTGGACTTAGTTCACTTGTGACCACATAGGGATTCTAGGCTGATCCCTCTTTTAATTCCACTTCCAGGTTCTGCCACTCCTTCTCCTACATAAGCTTTGTTATTAATATTACTGATTCTGACCTAGTTTAGAGTTGTTAAATTATCATTTTGCTGCTGTTGTATATGAACTTTCTTGGGCTGCCAATGTTGTTCTGTTTTGGATTAGGTGGCACAGCAGTTCATCAGACTGGACTATAATTCCCATTATAAGCTGTGGAGGCATGGGCAACCTTTTGGATTGGTTGGAGAGCTTACTGGTATATGTTAGTAGGATAGTATTTTTTTTTTTAATTTGATTTATATGCCGCCCTTCTCCGAAGACTCAGGGCGGCTTACAATGCGTTAAGCAATAGCCTTCATACTTTTGTATATTTATACAAAGTCAGTTTATTGCCCCCACAAACTGGGTCCTCAATTTACCTACCTTAGAAAGGATGGAAGGCTGAGTCAACCTTGAGCCTGGGGAGATTCGAACTGGTGTAATTGCAGACAGCTGGGTGTTAATTACGGTGCTTTAGTCTGCAGAGATAAACCAGGTAAGTGTTAGTACTATTCCGTGTGCTTGGAACACCATATCTGAAGTGCTGCACCATTTCCTAATCTGTTCTTATTTGAAGAGAATGAGGATCTTCACACTGCATTCCTTCACTTCCCCTGACCATGGTAAAAAAAAACATATTTCCCTCTTTCTACAGTGTCTTTTCTCATTAATGTAGATATATTCCTGGGATGAGAAATGATGTTTCTTCTAATTATGGTTACATATAGTTAATTTCCTTTTTAAAAGCTTGGTGTGAAAGACAGTTACTTTTATAAAGCTCAGGGAAAAAAAGTGATATAGCTGATGTTCCTGTTGCCATAGCAACAGATTTATTTATTAGGGTCTGAAATGACATGAGTTAATATACCACATACCTGCTGATCGGCAAACTCTCCTTATTTCAGCTTCAGTTGACAATTAAGTCCTGGACAGCTACAGCCAGGGGTTAATGTTACTCATTAGGAGAACTAGGTCATTACTGGGAAATCAAGGCACTTACAGTAGCATGAATAAAATACAAAATTCAACACCTCCACGAGTGAAGGGTTTTTATGTTAATTAACCTTATTTTCCTTGCATGGAAAAAATATTTCATATGTGCATATGACAGAGGATCAATTAATTGAAAAGTAAGCATTTGCTGCTTCCCCTTCTCTTGGTTGTCTTCATTTCCTTTGGAAGAGTTTCATTATTTTAGGGAAAATTTTTATGTCTATATGATGAGTAAAAGAGGATATTAAAATTAAGAAGGGAATCATCATGGAAATCAGCTTTACCACAAGGGAACGAGAAAATAAAAGCCGTGGAAATGAAAATAAATAAGCTTTGCTAATACCTCACCTAAGGAACAGCATATAAGCTCAACAGAGCTTGGAGATGTTCAGGGATATTCTGTCTGTTAAGCAGTTACATACGTATCTGACCTTCAGAAAGTCTAAATTTGAATGGCTAAATATATGTTTGGGATGGTAACTATCTTGTTCTCAGAAAAGTATTCAGCAAGTTTAGTAATATCATACTTTCTTTATTGTGTTTGGTTTTAGGAGATATTACACATAGTATATATGCCATATTTTTTATTCAGTTATCTGGCAAAGAATTCTGACTTATAAGTGTCAAAATGAAACTCTGTTATGTTAATTCCTTTCCAGTATTTTCTGTTCTGACATACAATAATTATATTCTTATATATATATATTTTACATTCTTTATATTTCAAAATTTTCTGCTCAAGGACTTTAGGTGTTTTCACATCATATTTTCTGAAGTCTGAATATTTCTAGACGCCCTTTACTTTGTACAAGTCAAAGTAGTACACATAATTCTCCCATCTCCTATTTTCCACAAAGCAACCACCCTGTGTGGACTGGCCCAAAGTCATCCAGCCAGCTTCCACACCCAAGGAAGGACTAGAGTTCATGGTCTCCAGATTTCTTCTAGTCCATACATCTACTACTGTTTTTTTTTCTGATTTATGCATAAAACATTTATAGGTACAAGTGAGAGATCCATAAAATGGTTCCAGAACTCTAGAAAAACTTCTTTACTTCTGTAACAATTCAAAAAAACAGATCCTAATTATATTCTTTTTCTTCAGATATGGGTTGCAGGATCAATGCTGAATCTGATTATTCTCAGTTTCTGCTTGAATATCATTTTGCTCTTCTCCCTCCCTCCTTCCTTCCCTACTTCCTTCCCTCCCATCCATCCATCACATTTTTGCCTGAAAACTGTGATATATTTCCTGAAAAGCAAGTAAGATCTGTCTTGAATCACATGAAATACCTATTGTGCTCTTCCTGGCAAAGTAGTTATAGGTGTTCTCTGAAATGTGTGTGTGTGTGTGTGTGTACTTGTTTTACTGACCTTTGAAGGATGGAAGTCTAAGTCAGCCTTTTCCAATGAGGATTGAACTCATGGCTGTGGGCAGAGTTAGCCTGCAATGCACTGGACCACCGTGGTATGATTAGCAGTACAAAGCTTTTTTTTTTTCAAGTGTTGCAGTAGCCATGATGCCAAAAGTAGGGAGGGTGCATAGTGAGGATCTTCCTTGTGAATTTGGCTATTACCAGAAATGTTCTTCTACAGTTGACTGGGTACGAGCACCTGTTCCTGAGGCTAGAATTCAGGGACAAAGAATGGATTCTGCCGATGCACCACCAATTTAACTGATCAGCAACATCTCTTCATGAGTTTGAGCTCGAGCACCTCAATGGACTGCTTATGAAAATGATCTATCAATGTAGCACTTTACAACCATTAGTAAAATGAAATCAGTAATTAGCAGCGTTCCTATCTAATCTGAAAAAGTATTTCTTTATTAACCTGAATAAGGTAAGATCTAATATTCTAAAACCTTATACTAAAAAAACCCCCAGACTTGAGATGAGGTACACTTTCCTCAGATTCTTCTTCCTTAATTTGTATATATTTAGTATGATCAAAACAGCTTGTCTGGCTCTAGTTTCTGTATTATGATGCAAATTCTGCTGACCTCAGGAATATTCATGGAAAGATTTTATGTTTAAAGCTTGTTCCTGAATGTCCCAAAGGTGCTTTTTCAAGAGGCAACTGGAGTTTCTTTGTTTTTCCTTGAAAACATTTCACTTCTCAGAATTGGAGAAGCTTCTTGGATGATAAATGAAACATCTTCAAGGAAAAACAAAGAAACTTCAATTGCCTCTTGAAAAAGTATCTTTGGGACAACCAAGACCTGGATGACTGAGAATCTCCATAGACTTTTTCCTGAGTGTAGTAAAAGAATTCGACCTTTTTCTGGTCATCTCTAAACCAATGTAAACTAATTATTTTCCAGCCACCCTTCCCCAACATCCACATCTCTGTACTGTCTCCATTTTGAGGAAGGCCAAAATAAACTAAAGGACTGCAGAGAATTGAAAATAGTCTAGCACTGATAAACAGAAAACTGTTGAGAGTGCATCAGTGTAGAAAAGAAGATTTAATCTAATAAAACCAGTGACTTTTATTATCTGTGGTTCTGTTACCTGTAATCTCACACCATTGGTAGATATTGGCCTCATTTTCTGCAGTATGTGCATCTGCATTTTTTGGGTGCACAGTTCTGTTTCAAGGAAAACATAGGGGATGTTCTGTAAGTATTTTATTCAAGACACAAAATGGTAAGTAGGAGTTCAAGTATGCATGAAGTATGGTTTTTTTTTCCCCCAAGATCTTGTTATCTGTGGTTTCATTAGTTGGCAGTTGTTGGACTGGAACAAAACCCTTGCATCTAACAAAGGCCACCTGTATTCATACTTAACTACATTTGAAACTTACTTGAAAACATACTGCACAGAATTGCAGTAACCAAGCTCAGTTACTGATTAAAACATCTATTCTTGGACATCACCAATCCTGGTCCATAAATAGCAGTCACTTTTTGCATTGCTTTACAGGTTTTACCTTTTATTGATTTTTATTATAAAGTCTTTGATTGTTGTAAATCACCCAGAGTCTTTAAGAATCAGGCAGCAAACAAACCAAATTTAATAAATTATTATGTATGGGGTAATCTATGGTTAGATTCACAATTTAGGGGTAGTGGAAATTTAATAATTCAAGCCTTAACGAAAAACCTAAGAATTACTAAGGTAGTATCTAAAATATAGGCAGTTCCAAGCAGGGTGGGTTTTTGTAGTATTAGGGTTGTGAGGTCTGGTAAATTCAGTATTTCCAGATATTAAGGGAGTCCTTTAGTATTGCTCCAAGAGCCCCAATCATGATTGCTACATGATATGATATTACTGTGATATCATTTTTTTTCCCATAAGGGTTCAGTATCAGATTATCCCAAAGGCGATTTTCCAAAAGGCAACTGGACTTTCTTGTTTTTTCTTTTTAAAAAATCTTTCATTTCTCATCAATAAGCTTCTTCAGTCTAACTTGATCTGCAAGTCCCAATATTTCATAATTTAAGTCCCAAAAAATTTGAACCCGCTCATTTTCTAAAAACTTTCAACTTGATGGTCACAGTACTTTTTACTGCATTCAAATCCAAAGTTCTGGCAAAGTTTCCAATGAATAATTCTGGCAGCTTAATCATGACACTGCTTGAGGTCAGTTTATGAACTTTTGCTGATGAAATGGTCAATTGCTTCATTCTTTTCACTACAAAGGCAGAATTTGCAATTGTTTATTAGAAGCTGAATTTTCACCTTCATGCAATTAGTTGGCTTGTTCTTGAGCTGCTAAAGTAAAGCCTTCAGTTTCTTTTTTTAACACTCCTGACCTTAATGAAGACGGTGCTGGTTTTTTAATCTTATTTTCCATCTATATTCTTCAAGTGTTAATAGAATAACAGAGTTGGAAGGAACCTTGGAGATCTTCTAACCCAACCCCCTGCTCAAGCAGGAGACCATGTACCATTTCAGACAAATGATTGTCCAAACTTTTCTTAAAAACCTCCAGCGATGGAGCACCCACAACCAAGCTGTTTCACTGATTAATTATCCTCACTGCCAGGAAATTTCTCCTTATTTCTAGATTGGTTATTTCTTTGATTAAGGAAATAATCCTTAATCCGTCCATTATTTCTAGTTCTGCCTTCAGGTGCTTTGGAGAATAGGCTTCCTGATGCCCACACAGAGTTTGCAGCAGATTTTTTTACTTTGCACCCTGATAGAGAAACATCTGTCACTGCCTAAAATTGAATTCTCAATCTCCCAAGGGTGAGATGAGCGTCTTCACCTCTAGTCCCCTGTATCACTTGTGTTTGTGTGTGTGTTTGTTTGTGTGCATGTGTGTGTGTATGTGTATGTGTATGTAAACCTTGGAAGCAAAAGCTCTTTGAACATGCATTGGGTTGTTCTTCCAATTAACAAATTGATTTTCAATTTTTTTTTCTTTCTTATATTTAGCCTTTACCTTTGTGGTTTTCAAGTGCTTTCCTTGATTGACTTCCTTCATCAAAAGTTCTTGGCTTGTCTTAATGTAGTCATTCAGGCCAAGACGTTACAGGTAGCCCTTGGCTAAGCAATGTGGTTGTAAAGTAGGATGTCATGTGATAGCAGCATTTAGCAATAACAATTCTATCACTCCCAGTTGCCTTCATTAACCAAATCCGCCCCCCACCCCCAACCCCGCAATCATTAGCAAAGGAGCCATTCTGACCAAACCTTTCCAGCCCCATGCCTTGGTAAAAGTAAGAGACTATTTATACTAATTTATGTAGCTGCCCATCTCATCCTATTTTGACTCTATTTTTACTCTAATTATAGAGTATACATGCTCAGTATATAGTGCAAATGTATTTGCTTCTATTCAGACCATCTACATTTTTTATAAGTTGATATTTAACTTTAAGATATGAAGCAGGAGTGTCTTTCTTTAGCTTTTATTCTTTGGTAATCTGGGGAAGCAAGAAACTATGTAAGACATGAAAAGCTCAGGCACCAACAACCATTATTATTATTATTATTATTATTATTATTATTATTATTATTATTATTATCTTATCATCATTATGATTATTATCCTTTATTATAATGATTATTATTACTTTGTTGTTTTGCATGTACACTAGGAGTTTATGTACTGGTCACAAATTCCTTGTGTGTCCAATCACACTTGGCCAATAAAGACCTGTTCTATTCTATTCTATTCTATTCTATTCTATTCTATTCTATTCTATTCTATTCTATTCTATTCTATTCTATTCTATTCTATTCTATTCCATTCCATTCCATTCCATTCCATTCCATTCCATTCTCAGCCACTATTAGTGTGGTGATGGATTTTCTAAATGTCTTGTTTTATTCGTAAGCACATACCTGAAAGTGAGGTTTGGCTGCTTTATTTTCTGATCCTTGGGAAAAAAGTGAGTTTCTCTCTCATTGTACATTCATAAAGCAGTATTCTCTCTGCATTCTGAGTCCCCTGCATAATTGAAATAAGAGAAAGCTCCGTTGTTAAATGTTTTAAGAAGATTAAGATTGACCTTTTTAATATTGCTTTTAGCTTAGCTTATTTATAACTCTTTAACACGCTCTGTGCCTTCAGAGAGTTGCACACGTGTCAGTTGTGTATAAAATTATTTTGTATCATGATATATCTTAGGAGACATCATCCAGTGAAAAATGTGAATTGGAAGATTGTTACTTTCCCATGACCACTAAAAGGCAGTAGTTTTATATATGCTTACTTCCAGTTTATTTCTGAAATGCCCAGGACTTACTTGAAAATAGGCATGGCTAGGATTGGACTCTAACTGTCCAAATCCTGATTGCATAATTTATTTTCTATATGCTTTTTTTTTTTTTTTTTTTTTTTTTGGTAAATAAGCACTTTATCATCCATTAAGTAAAAATTACTCTAACTTTCAATAATAAAATCACTTTTTAAACGTTAGAACAGGGGTCTCCAAACTTGACAACTTTAAAACTTGTGGATTTAATTTCATTACTTTTAATTTCTTTGGCATACAATTTTTATACTTTTTCTGTATTCTCCATAATATTATGTATTTACTACAATGTTATACGAAGTCTGTAATGTATTCTTAGCTGGACAATGAACAACAGAAAAATGTCCATTTTGCTCGGGTTTAAAACTTGACATTACTCCTAAAAGCACTTTGACATTGAAAGATGGGCTGCCTGATTATCTGACTTATGGACATGAATGGTTCCAATCCAGTTTGTATCTGGAATTATGGTTTTAATTTGGGACATAAGCATTTCCAGAGGAGACTCCAAAACTACTTACTTGGAGTGATTCTGAACCTGTTATGGAAATACATAAAAGGTTTAGTGAATTGCCTTCCACTCTAAACCAAAAAGATGTCTGCCATCTGTTAGAATATTCTGTTCCATGGAGCTTCAGGCACAAGGTACCAACCCTTAACAGCTGTCCAGGCACTGTCCATTTTCAAGGTTGGTTTACTGCTATTTGAAGTCTGGTAAGATTTTTAACCAATTTTTAAAAGGCAGTTACTTTATAATTGTCTTATTTATTTTGTGGGCCATATCAAGGTTTGGATGGAGACAGCATATGAATTATGAATATGAAAATAAAGTAAGTAAACAATTCAAAAGTCAAGGTGTGTTCTATTTCATTTCAAGGGAACATGATAAAGATCCTGAAAGCTTCTTTAAAGTGCTGATGAAGTTGAAAAAGATGGAAATGAATTTTCATGTTTCTGTCCTTGGAGAAGCCTTCACTGATATTCCAGGTATTGTTGGGCTTAGTTTGTTATCTATCTATCTATCTATCTATCTATCTATCTATCTATCTATCTATCTATCTATCATCTTTTACATAGATATTTTTATATTTTTTTGCATTTACAAATATTACAATTCACTAATTTTCTTTCAATCAAAGTGAGCAGTTGGGATAAGATATGAACAAAATATAAAACATAATTATGAACTATAGTTTAAACTGAAAATTTAAGACTGCTATATTGTCAATCTCAATTTGGAAAGAAGGCTCACTGAAATCAATATGATTTAACTCCTGACTATTTGTCCAAATATCTCAATCTTTTATTTTTAAAATGAGTTCCACATTTGTGATGGGATTTTATATGCTTAAATCAATGCACAAACATTCAGAACAGAAAAAGAGTATAAGTATAAATTTCACGGAAGAGAACTATAAAAGAATGAATATGCATAGGTATATAATTAGACATCCAACAATTTATTCAACAAAGCATCCAACAAAGCATTCAGTTTTGGTCACCACGATGTAAAAACGATGTGGAGACTCTAGAAGGAGTGCAGAGAAGAGCAACAAAGATGATTAGGGGACTAGAGACTAAAACATATAAAGAATGATTGCAGGAACTGGGTATGTCTAGTTTAATGAAAAGAAGGATTAAGGGAAACATGATAGCAGTGTTCCAATATCTCAGGGGCTGCCACAAACAAGAGGGAGCGAAGCTATTCTCCAAAGCACCTGAGGATAGGACAAGAAGCAATGGGTGGAAACTAAGCAAATTAGAACTAAGGAGAAATTTCCTGACAGTTAGAACAATTAATTAGTGAAACAACTTGCCTGCAGAAGTTGTGAACGCTCCAACACTGGAAGTTTTTAAGAAGATGTTGGATAATCATTTGTCTGAAGTGATGTAGAGTTTCCTGCCTAAGCAGGGGTTTGGACTAGAAGACCTCCAAGGTCCCTTCCAACTCTGTTATTATATTAATTACAGAGAAAATGCAAATATGCATCACAGGTCTTTTAAAGATTGCAGTATGTAGCAATAGCAATAGCACTTAGACTTATATTCCGCTTCATAGTGCTTTTACAGCCCTCTCTAAGCAGTTTACAGAGTCAGCATATTGTCCCCAACAATCTGGGTCCTCATTTTATTGACCTTGGAAGGATGGAAGGCTGACTCAATCTTGAGCCAGTGAGATTTGGACTGCCAGACTGCAGCTAGCAGTCAGCTGAAGTAGCCTGCAGTGCTGCACCCTAACCACTGCACCACCTTGACTCTTAATGTACCATTAAGAACAATATAACTCTTACTACAATTCATTAGAAAACAGTAAACTGACAGGAAAAGTTCCTATACAACCAAATTGCAGCAAGTAAAACTAGACAGTGTTTGATTTTTACTATTATTGATAGACAGATTTCAGCGGCATCTAAACTTCCTCCAGCCCACCTTGTTAAATACAACTCCTTTTAGGTTTCTAACCATATAGTAGAGTGATGTAAAAATGAAAGAAACTTCATATCTACTTTATCCACAGTATAGATTAGTGAAGAAGAATAGACTCTTGTAAATTTAAATGAAATGTGAAGGTGGTCAAATGTAATTGTCCAACAGACACACACACACAATTAGACAAGTAGAAACAAGAATAATTAATCCAGGAGGAAACTGAGAATGATATTTGAAAATAAAATAGTGAAACCAGCATGCCACCAATAAAAAACCAAAATAAATAAAATTAAGGGCCTTATGAAAAGAAGAAATAACTCAGATACTGCACAAAGCTCAGATTTGAGCAGCCAAAAAAACCTAACAGGGAACTTAAGACTAGTTTGAAAGTATAAAATGGGACAGTTAAAGGATCTGAAAGATCTGTTCAAGGGGAAAATAAAGAAGTTGTGGTCTAAAGTGGCAAAAATCTTAACAATTTGTACCAAATGCTTTTAACTATTTATTTTAATTTGAAAATATTAAAATTGTTACTCAGAGTTGAAACATAAAGAGAAATACTGTGATCTATAATAAACCTTAATAGCTGGCATGTTTGAGAAGGAATTTTTCAATTTATTTTTTTTTTTCCTGTTAACCAGCGCACAACACTCAAATCTAGGATAAAAAGATTTTGGCAAACACTAACAAGCAAATTCAGGTATGCCAAAAAAAAAATTAAGCAGTGTATGTAATTAAATGATGCCTACCCATCCTATTAGATGTGGCAGGAGAGGCGTGTGCCAGGTCCCATCTGCAAGAGAATGTCATCTGTCAGGACCCAGGAGGACAATCCCTTCTACCATGGCACCTGCCCTCTGGAACATCATCCCCTCAAAAATTAGATTTGCACTAACTCTGCCCTGTGAAAACAAGGCACTAAAAACCTGGCTTTGCCATTAATCCTGAGACCATGATAGCATGAGTAAGCCTGTGGCATAGCTTCTTTTGAGTGGTTATGGGTCTTCTCAACTGTTATTTTTATTTTATTGCTCTTATTTTTTAAGTGTAATTTTTATTTCATTTTGGATTTATTTTATTTATTTATTTTGTTTTATTTTAGAGCCCTGGTGGCTCAGTGATTAGAATGTGGTATTGCAAGCTAGCTCTGCCCACAGCCAGGAGTTCAATCCTGACAGGGCTCAAGGTTTACTCAGCCTTCCATCCTTCCAAGGTGGGTAAAATGAGGACCCAGATTGTTGGGGGTAATATGCTGACTCTATAAACTGCTTAGAGAGAGTGCTGTAAAGCCCCACGGAGCAGTACATGAGTCTAAGTGATATTGTTATTTTATTTTATTTTATTATGTTATTTTATTTTTGTAATTGTGAGTGGTCCAGTGTCAAAAGATGGGTGGCCTCTACATTTACTAAATACAGAATTTCTGAGTTTACGGCACAGAAAAAATAAATTCCATGTGATATTTTTTGGACATTAGACACCATTCACAGATCAAAGAAGGGTTTTTTGGGGGGTGGGGGGTGGGGGGGGAGACTTCTAACGGTTTCAGTACTTATAATCCCAGTATTGGAATTTTATCCTTCTTTATGTTAGCAAGATTTTCTTTTTGTTTTTTGTTAACAAAGTTTTTCTTTGTGGATGTATCACCCACAGATGGTCAAAATACTAAACACTCCAGAGAAAGATTTTGTTTGTATAAGCTGTCTTTTTCAGGGGAATAAAAACTAGATTCAAGTATTGCTGAGATAAAGATAATAAAGTTTTGATTCAACAAGTCAAGGTCACTTCTTCTCAGAAAGTCTGTTTCAGCTTTTAGGCCATGAGTAAGTGTCTGCTATGTTTACACTATCATAAAATTGGTTCAGTTTAACGTTCTAACCATTTGTTTATTGCACCAGGGGACATATATTAATGTAGTGAAAATGCACTTTTGTAGCTGGGAAGGTGCTTCTGAGATCGAATACTTTGATGAGAAGACTCTTAACAAATTTCAGATAGCACAACCCTTCATTCCAGCCCTCTGCAAATATAGACACCAGATTACATTTAGGGTGAACACATTCTGATGACCATCTAATTGCACACTGAAGTGGAACAACTTACATCTTTGCTTCCCAATCTAGAGAATATTTGCTTGCTTTTCCCTTTCCAGGTCTGTGTCTTTTCAACAGAATACATATTGGTTCATAAAGCATTCGAAAAAAGGTATAGCTCACAGGTGTACCATATGTTTTATGTAGAAATGCTCCCTGATACATCTCTTTTTAGCTCCAGCAGGTTTGAGAAAATATCCTTAGAAATCCTAGAAAATTATGAGTAGACCATGCTGCACTAGGATAGACTCACTCAACCGAACCTATACCTATGTCAAATTTGCAATGGCCAGTCCTCCCTACCATACTTTCATTTTCTATTTGTGTAATAACATTCTATTCACCTGACATACTCTGTTCAAAACGTTGTAAATTTGAACCAGTTCCACAAAACAGCTTAGTTTAGAAAAATCACCTTTTGGGAACACAAATATATGAGGGTTAGGGTTAGGGTTAGGGTTAAGGTTGATGGTGGTGGTTAGGGTTTGATTAAAATAGTGGTTTAAACCTATTTGTTTCAGAGAAATTGTAGAAGTTAGCCAAGGTTGATGATTTTCTTGCAAGAGATATTCAGCAGATTATACTATTTTTTTCTAGTTTCTTCCTTTCCTTTTCCTTGATTGCTGTATGCTTTCAAACGAATGTACTTTTCTATGGTACAGTGAGACAGATATGACAACATAGTGGATATCAAATACTGCCTGTCAACAACAACAAAAAATCTGATTCCACAATGAGATTGTTTAGACTCAAAGGAGGGAAAAAGTAGACCTTGTCAAAAAAAAAAAAAAGGAAATAATCTAGCAGGAAAAGACATTATGAGTAAGTATTAAAGAAAAGCAATAGGGATGGGAGATGTCTTTGCCTTTAATTTCCTCCTGGGTCAGAAGAGGACCCATAATCAAAATATTATAGCATCTTATCATTTGGATATGTGTTTGTGTGTGTGTCCCCTAAAATACATAGTTGGTTTGTAGAAAACAAACTTTGTATTCACAACTTGGAACATTCCCTGGCATCTCCAAGTAGATCTGGAAAAAACACTTGCAGAATTAATAGCAAATAATTATCAACACTACCAGATACATTGATTATTAGTCTTATTTGCTATAAAGCAGGGTGTTTGGGGAGTCAGGCAGTTTGTAAATATAATATATAAAATAAACGAAAGGCAGCTTCCTGTCTTCCTTTGTATCCATGTACTTTCAGAGAACAAACTTTGTTTCTGACTGCAGATACGATTATCTTTGTAAGATATCACATTAACTGCTCCCTAGTGATAGTTTTTCTTTTCTTTTTAAAAAAGGAATTTTACAAGAGAAGCAAAGAAAAATTGGAACTTTCAAAAATTGCCACTTACACCTCTTTTTTTTTTTTTTTTTTTTTTTGGAATGGCATTTTCCTTATTTGTTTTATTTGATCTAAACCCCAGCCTTCTACTCTAGTGAATAGGCAACTAATTAGAAGCTAAATCAGAGTATTAAAAGTGAAAGGCATAAATTCAATGTAATGTTAAAATCAATTAACAGTTAAGAACCTGGTGAAAGAGATCCCTTTTTATAGTTTTTAACAGGGGCCAAACACAGTTCCCAAGGGACGACATTCTATAGCATTAACAGGCAAGTCAAAAAAGACTTCTATAAATCAGATGCAACAAAAACAGCTCATTAAAATAATGAGTTTTAAAATACTTTTCATTGTTGGGCATAGATAAAGTGTGATTGCCAATACTTTTTTTTAAGTACAAAAACTGCTAGTACTTTACCTAGATCTATTTGATGGAAAATATGAGGTAGATTTTCATAAACCCATAATGGTAGAGAATGCAAGTTGTAATCTGGAGTTCTCTGATTTGTGAGCCAGTGTCATTGTTCTGTTTCCTTAGAGAATGTCAGGCCTCAGAGAAATAATAGCTATCTTTATTGATTTCCTAGATGCCAACCTCACTTCCCCTCAGTTTAGTAAGATAAATTGTGTAACGGTGTTTGTGTACTGCATCTCCTTCAAACAAGTTCAGGCAGGGTGTAACAACTCCCAATTGTGTAGAAAAAAAATGATTAATATCTAGTGTTATACAAGAAAGCAAGATGAATTTTGAATGGCAGTTGTATCTGTTAAAGTTCGGATGACAATGCCCTAGTCTTACTACATGTTGTTGAACTGTAATTTCCTTCAGACCAGACCAGCCTAGCCAATAGGTTTGCACTCCAACAAAAATGATTGGATAGAGCTTATTTTTATAGTCAGAAAGATATCAAGCTAACCCATGTCATAAGTTTATTTTGTCAAGCATATGTAAGATAACAAGTAAAAGTATAAACATAATTTGAATACATGAAAAGAGTAAGTAAAAAGGAATATTAGGACAGGGATGGTAGGCACGTTGGTGCACTTTTGCACGTCCCTTACAGACCTCTTAGGAATAGGGTGAGGTCAACAGTAGAAAGTTTAGGGTTAAAGTTTTGGGGGTTTGGGGAAGAAACTACAGAGTTAGGTAGTGCATTCCAGGCATTGACCACTCTGTTACTGAAGTCATATTTTCTGCAATCGTGTTTGGAACGGTTTACCT
>JAUDYJ010000001.1:218525558-218700558 GCA_030761175.1 Masticophis lateralis
CAGTCTTCTGTTATTACTAGACTCAGGTGTCACAACTGTGTCTCATCCTCATTACAGTAAAAAATTTCACCTATCAGATTCATTATTGCTAGATAATGCAACTGAGAGACTTAGCGGGCCCTCCAGAAAAGTAATTCAGCCAAGCAAAATTATCAGCTAATTATATTTAGAATCAGACGCCCAACAACTATTTGCAGATAAATTGTATGAATTGAAGGGAATAGATTTGAATATTAAGATTCATAGATTTAGCAGATGATTTGTTAATTGGAATATAAAGGTCATTTTAACAATGGAGTTATGGGGACTCTGTTGTTTCACCAGAGATACTTGGAATTAAGAATCAAAATAAAGGATAAGTGTGGTTGCCATGGTTTGAACTTATCATCTACAAGGTTATTATAGAAAAATGTTAGGTTGTTTCTAAATTGCTACCAACATTAATAGGCACCTATCTCCCACAATCCATAGGCCAACTTCTAGATCCCATTCACATGTGTAAACTAATGGTCAATTTCTCATATAATTTCTCCTTACATATGTATCCTAGGATTAATAGCAGATCACTCTTCGTTGATCTTAGCTAGTATTTTTAACTGTGTTCTTTTTTTCTGTTTCTTTTTTAAATGAAAGCTTGTGTTATACACTATATTTCATGTTCTGTTTTCCCCAACTCCTCCAGGAATATATTGGCAGTTGTTTATTTTTGCATCAGCATGTAAGGTCATCTTCAAATAAAGGGATTAATTCCAAATCCTACCTTTTATCTGTCAAACTACATAAATATTGGATCCTGGTTTTATTAATTTGTGAGACAGAGGAACTTCTTACAAAGAAGATGCTACAGTGTTTTAAAGATGACAGCGACTATAGCTTGGCCTGCTATTCTGTTTTAGAAAAGGAAATAACAGAAAATACACGATTTTTTTTCTTACATAATCTCATCATCTACTGAATTTTGTGTGGCTAACAAAATATGCCTTTAAATTCACTGAAGAAAACTAATTAATGGCCAAAAAGATTCTTCATCACATTTTGTATTCAGAAAACATTCCCTTATATAGATGCCATATCAGGAGGCGCAGTGGTTAGAATGCAGAATTGCAGGTTAACTCTGTCCACAGCCAGGAGTTCGATCTTGACCAGCTCGAGGTTGACTCAGCCTTCCATCTTTTTAGGGGCAGTAAAACAAGGATCCAGATTGTTGGGGGCAAAATTCTGACATTGTAAACGGCTCAGAGAGCGCTGTAAAGCACTAAGGAGTAGTATATCGGTCTGAGTGGTATATTTATAGATTTTGGATTGGACATCCTAGCCAAGCTCCCCCAATTTCTGACACGTATGATTGAGTAACACACAGGTTAAAGTATGAGCAACCATGGAGATATGAGGAAGCATGACAATCCAAATAATCTCATGGAATTCTTTATCAGTTTTGTTTTCTTGTATTTGAGGCTATAGGATTGTATGTAGTTGATACCACTCTGCTGATGGAAAGTTTATTAATCTCCTGGAAACTTAAATCAGTGGAACAGAAGAAGGATATTTTTATGTATGCTAATTCTCACTGCATTTGCCTACTTCTTATGCTGATCAAAATAGGGCTATAAAGGGGTGAAGTCCTCCCTTCCTTATACCACTGAAGGAACCCTCTACTAGATCAAGAAAGCATTCAGTCTGCTAAATTAACACCTGCTGATACAAACTGTAATCTTTGAAGCTGTATTTATTTACAGTTTAGTTAAGCTATAGATGTTCCATTTCAAAAACAGAAGTAAAGTCAGGTAAATTAATGTACATGCAAAATGTGTATCTGTTTTAAAAGGAAGAAGGAATGGTTGGGGATGGGGGGGAAGCCCACAAACGTTTTTAATGGTCAAATAATCATGTTGCATTTTTGAAGACAAAGTAGATACTGTATTGAGAAAACAAAATCAAGTCCTCTAATGCTGGATACTATTCAAATAAAGTATCAGACAAACTTATACAGGGTGGTTTCAAGTGTGAAGTGTGGTTTCAAATTATTTTATAATTTATTTAAAGTATGGTTTCAACTTTGCTGTCTATTTTCTGGCCAGTAGAATTTCCAGTTTTGTTTATAAAGTTTATTGTATACTAGATGAATAACCATTGTGCTGAAGAATCACTGTACGCAAATATGTGTTTGTGTGCACTATTATTTTCTAGCTTTTTCTATTGCTGTCATTGTCATTATTTTGCTGTTGTAATCCATTTGATTGTAAATGCCAGAGTGGTTGTGTCTCAAGCATGCTTCTCTGCCACAAGAGCAGAGCTGGGTTTCAGCAGGTTCTGACCAGTTCTGGAGAACCGGTAGCGGAAATTTTGAGTAGTTTGGAGAACCATTGGAAAAATTCTGACTAGACCCGTCCCCATCTATTCTCTGCCTCCCATGTCGCAGCTGATCGGGAGGAAATGCAGTAACCTTCTCCTGGATTGGGGATGGAATGGAGATTTTATAGTATCCTTTTCTTGCCACACCCACCAAGCCATGCCATGCCACGCCCACCAAGCCACACCCACAGAACCAGTAGTAAAAAAATTTGAAACCCACCACTGTACAAGAGCAATAATAAGCTTATAATTAGTCATTAAAAGTTTAGAGACCCATAAGTATAACTAAGTCTGTTCAAGAATACATCATCCAACTCTTTTAGGCAAAGTCACTGTATTTCTTTACATGAATAAAAGAGGAACATGTCCGTGCCAGGTTAGCTCATGCTCACGGGGTTTGTAATCACATTAATTTCGTACAGATACATGTAATTTTGAAATCACCTTTTAACGATTAAACATCTTCTGTGTTTACGATTCAATATTCGAATCGTATCCAGCCCAAATGGTGTTGAGTCTGGGAACAATTCCTCATACTTATTTATGCTGGTAAGTCTAGATCTTTCCCTCATTGGGCTTTTACCCAGGAGAAAGGAACAACTCGCCATGGCTAACTTTCCACGGCCAACTCATCATTGCCAAATTGCCATGACCAATTCTCCACAGCCAACCCACCTTGGGACAACTAGCCACAAGACAATTCAACAATTTTATTTAATTATTTAAAATCATTTTAATTTTGGTCATTCACATTTCATTTTGTCTTTCCTTTTGCATCCTTTCTTTGTGGCCAGGGGAGCTTTTCATCAGGTTCGCCTGATACGCCAGTTGCGGCCCTTTCTAGATCGGGACTCCCTACGCACAGTCACTCAGGCGCTCGTCACATCTCGCTTGGACTACTGTAATGCTCTCTACATGGGGCTCCCCTTGGGATGCATCCGGAGGCTTCAGCTGGTACAGAATGCGGCCGCGCGGGGGATTATGGGAGCGACAGGGCGCTCCCATGTGACACCTCCCCTGCGTGAGCTGCATTGGTTGCCGGTTGATTTCCGGGTGCGTTTCAAGGTGTTGGTAATCACCTTTAAAGCGCTCCATGGCTTAGGACCAGGGTACTTACGGGACCGCCTTCTGCCACCTATTGCCTCCCACCGGCCGGTTCGCTCCCACAGAGAGGGCCTCCTCAGGGTGCCGTCAGCCAGACAATGCCGGCTGGCGACCCCCAGGGGGAGAGCGTTCTCTGTGGTAGCTCCCACCCTCTGGAACGATCTCCCTCCAGATCTGAGGACTATCGCTGACCTCCGGACCTTTCGTCGGGCTTTGAAGACTCATCTCTTCCAACTTGCCGGACTTGCCTGATCCCTCCTATTTTTAAACTATTTTTAAACTTTTTAGAGTTTTAGTTTACTTGGTTTTACATTTTCAGCCTAAATTTATATTGATTTTAGTACGTCTTAACTTTTGTATTTGTATTGGTTTTAAATTGGCTGTTCACCGCCCTGAGTCCGGAAGGAGAAGGGCGGTATAGAAATTTAATAAATAAATAAAATAAAATAAAATCTATTTCACCATTTCTTTGAGATTTTGTAACTTTTGTCTCACGGGAAGTTGTCCCGCTGCGAGTTGGCCATGGCAAATTGTCCTGTAGTGAGTTGGTCAGGATGAGTTGGCTATGATGAGTTGTCCTAGACCCTCACCAGTGCTTGCACATGAAGGTGTAGTTGCAATGTTCATCACAATGAAGGCTTATTGATCCTAGAGAAACATCAGATACTGAGCTTGTCTGTGATACATTGGATCAATGCTGCTTGTTTTTGACAGTATGCTTGAAAAGGAGAGGAAGCGTATTACAGGTTCCACACTGTTCCCCAGTTTCCATAAAGAAGAACTGCCCATATCCGTATCCTGGGTCTGTCTACTGATTATATTTTTTTTAAAAAATGTATGGAGCCATTTAAAAAAAAAAGCTGTGCTTTGATTTATTTAGCTAACAAAACATACGCTTGCTGTTCCATTATATGCAATTTATATGATCAATAAAATTATTTTTTTAAGAAAAAGAGCAACTTTGGCATGTAAAGAGATTATACTGATGCTGAGGGAATATGATTGTTGCAATCCAACTTCTGTGCTACTCGCCAAAAATACTCTTTGGGGCTCAGTAATGCAATAATAATACACAATCTGCATTCTTCCGTTTTAGGATAGAAGCGGTGCACTGTGGCTGTTACCCCCTCTGTCCAAATGCTTTGGTCTATCCAGAAATATTTCCAGGTAGTGTCCTATCTATACATTTACTCCCCCCCCCACACCGCACACTTTTTTTTAGGGGGAGGTATTTTAATTTATAATTAATTTGAAAATACAAAGTTTGAGTATAAACTTAAGCAAAAGCAATTGTTTACTTGGCAAGCTACCATGTTAGCGCTAAGGAATTTTTTAATGTGTTTTAATACATTAGACGAAGTTTATATTTACCATCTGTTCTTTCAAGATAACACAAAAGCTAGTTTTGAAATAGCATTCTTCATTGTTAGTATACACAGCCTATAATGATAGATTTTATTAAAAAGGTCGCTTTGTCTATGATAGCTTGCAGATTTTTTTTCTTTTTAATAATATTCAGGGGTGGGGGAATAGGCTTGAAAAATCATACCAAATTATTTTAAACAATTTAGTACTTAATAGTATGCAGTCCTGCTATGGGGTAACACTAATGTAGTACCAATTCTTTGGGAAAAAAAAATCTCATCACTAAATGTCTCATATATGCATTGTGTTACATTAATATAATGTATTTTAATCACCCAAAGGAGATGTCTAAACAGCACAACTACATAGCCTTATTTAGCATTAAACATCCTTGTGAGCTGAGGTAACCTTATAAAATCATGCTTAAATAATGTAAAACACGAGGCGGCACAGAGCAATATGCATTTTTAATTAGTAAAGTGACTAATATCGAGTGTGTGCTTTGAGGTTTTTGTTTCATTAAAAATGTATCTGTTTTTCCTGCAGCTGAATATCTGTATTCTACACCTGAACAGCTTATTAAAAGGCTTCAGAATTTCTGCAAGAGACCAGAGATTGTAAGGAAACATCTCTATAAGGTATTTATTCCTTATAGCAACATGATGCTGTCTTTGGCTTAGTGGAAAAAAACAGAACCCACCCAACCCTCCTTCCAAAACAAGGAAAGAGAAAAAAACAAGAAACATTTAATTAACATCCTACTGTTTAAAGGAAACATGCTATGGAGGGATATTAGTTGTTATACTAACAAGGATTAATTACACTGGATGCCACTTGTATTAACCCAAGGTCTTATGAAATATGTGCACTTAGTATATGCTATACACTTTGTCTTCTTTTTTAATTTATTGTTTTCTAAAGTGACTGTCCGCCACACATGGACCCAAGAGGCTTATAAAAATGAACCTGGATTAATTTAATCCATTAGTTTAAAAGGAAAGTAAGAGAGGGGGAGAGAGATCCTACAATTATGTTAATAAGAGGAGCTTACTTTGTCCTATCAGATGATGGCCCAGGTATATTTCTCCCTCTGCTTTAACTTGTTTTGATCATTTCAGAGAATGTCTAATGCACTGCATTGTGGCTATCTGTCTGTTTGTCCATCTATATCTGTCTGTCTGTCTGTCCATCCATATGGACAGAAGGACATACATGCATACATACATACGTAACTATACACACATGTATATTTACATACATTTTTTTATTTATTTGTATCCCACCTTCGTTATTTTGACAAGCAACTCAAGGCAGCAACCATATCCAGCACACCTTCTTCCTCTTATTTTCCTATGAACAATAATCCTGTAAATGTGAATTGGACTGGGAGAGTGACTGGCCCAAGGTCACCCATCTGGCTTTCATGGTCAAGACAGAATTTGAATTCCCAGTCTCCAGACTGGTGCCTTACTCACTGGACCAAACTGGCTCTGTATACAAGTTCTGCCTCACCCAAACCTCTGTAAATGAGTCCAGTTTGGTTCTTTGCCTTTTAATGGCATTTTTAGGCTAAGTTCAGAAAAGGAGCAATCCTGTTCCTCTTCATGTTTTTAATCCTCCTGTACCAGTCAGTAATGCAGCAAGTAATGCAGAATATGCTAAAATATTATTATTTCTTTTATTCATTAAACATGAAACTCAGTCAACTGAACATTCAAAAATGCGTCACAAATACCATTGACTGGTGCTAATGGTTGATATGGGTTGCTGCCAGTGTCCTAGATATCAACCAAGTACTTTCTTAAGATGTACGATGTTCCAAGTAGTGCAGTTTTTTGCAGTTCCGCTGTGTTATTGCAGAAAGCTGCAGTTTGCTGATGTATATTATAAAATTCTTCGGCATGTTACCAAGTGCCCCGATGACAATATGTATCACTGTCACATGTTTCATCCATAGCCGTGTAGTT
Organism: Masticophis lateralis; assembly: GCA_030761175.1. Lineage (NCBI taxonomy): Eukaryota > Metazoa > Chordata > Lepidosauria > Squamata > Colubridae > Masticophis > Masticophis lateralis. The sequence goes on from JAUDYJ010000001.1 coordinate 218,532,347, forward strand.
TTGATGGCCAGGTCGTGATATTTTGTGATCATGATCATGATCATGATCATGATTTGTTAAATTTATTTGCCACCTATCTTGCCATAGCACTACTCTAGGAAGCTTACTAAAAGAAAAAAGAAAATGTCCAAAAAGATGACCAACTATTCTACAATGCTCATGCATGAAATCTGCAAGTCCCACATTTGATGTTTTTAGATTTCCAGAATGAATAAAAAGAGGAGGCAAAGATGCAGGTCTTCCTGTTTTTGGAACATCATGGTAAGATATGCAATAGGATGCCCTGGGTACTTATTCAGGCACATTTCTCATATCCCAACTCTCCCTTTAAAAAAAAAAAAACTCTAAAAAGAAATGAACAGCCATGTTTGTTTATAAAGTTGTCCATAAGCACTTCTTCGTTGATTCTAGCTGAAGTGGCAATAATGTGGGGACTAATCAAGACGGCAGAGATCAAGGACACCAGCTTGCTTTTTGACAAATGACTATTTCTGACAGGCGCTGCTCAATGAGATTGCCATTACCAGAGTCAGCCAGTTCCTTCTGTGACAGCCATTTTGCAACTATATCCATAACAGTCTCTCAAATTCCGGCAGTTTCTACTGACCCAAAATATTTTCCTCTTCCTTTCCCACAATGTATAGTTCTGCTGTAACAAATAATGTTGAAAATTGTGGATGTTTGCATTATAGGAAGTCCTTGTTTAGCAACATTTGAGATCGACAACTCAGTCAATAATGAAGTGGTCACTAAGTGAAACCACAGCTATGCTTGCTTGCTTGCTTATTTATTTGTTCGTTTGTTTATCTGTCTGTCTATCTACCTACCTATCTACCATGTTACCCGGAAAATAAAATCCTGTCTTATATTTTTTTTGAACCCTGAAATAAGCGCTTGGCCTTATTTCCATGCACTCAAAAGCCCGATTGGGCTTATTATTATGTCTTATTATGGAGGAAACAGGGTACCTACCAACCTACCTACCTACCTACCTATTCAGGGGTGGTATTCATGTACCTTCCCTACCAGTTCGCAAATGTGCACTTCGCAGAAGACCTTCTGCACATGTGCAGAGCCTCAAAAACGTGGGAAAATGAGATGTCATGATGTACGCGCGGGTGGGCAGGGCATCCCGCAGTCGCCCCTACCGGTTAGCCGAAGCCAGATAGAACCAGCTGAATACAACCTCTCTATCTATCTGTCTCTCTCTCCCCCCCCTCTCTCCCTTCCTATCTATCTATCTATCTATCTATCTATCTATCTATCTATCTATCTATCTATCTATCGTGCATTTCTGCCCTGCAAAATAACTCTGGGGAACTTATGATCTTACTTCAGCTTAACTGTGCTTTGTGAAGGTTATAAACATGGGAATTGGTGATAATGTTAACTTTTTCTTCTGCATCATAACTGCAAATGATCAGTAAACAAGGACTACCCTATATTGTTTGGGGAGGGGGGGGGTCTGACTTAATCTAATTTCAATTCCCAGCCCCCGTATTCTTATACTGTCTCGGTATGTGTATCATTGCTTTAGTGTTTGTAGTGTTCATTCCTTATCGGTATGATTCAGAAACATAACACTCTGAGGGGTCCTTGGTGCTCTCTGAGCTTGCTTGTTTTCTCACAGACATTTCATTACCCTAACTAAGTAACATCATCAGTGCTAGTAAGGAGTATTCTTTGCTGTCAGTTTACATTCTTGATGTCACTTTGCATTCAGAATATAAACTGACAGCAAACTGCGCTCCTTACTAGCACTGATAATGTTACCTGGTTAGGGGAGCCTGAGTGGCGTAGGAGGCTAATGCCTCCTACTAAGGCAGCATTTAACATCCAGCTGCCTGCAATTACTGCGAGTTCAATTCTCCCCAGGCCCAAGGTCGACTCAGCCTTCCATCCTTTTTAAGGTGGGTAAATTGAGGACCCAGTTTGTGGGGGCAATAAGCTGACTTTGTATAAATATACAAAAGTATGAAGGCTATTGCTTAACGCATTGTAAGCCGCCCTGAGTCTCCGGAGAAGGGCGGCATATAAATCAAATTAAAAAAAAATCCAGCAAGCTCAGAGAGCACCAAGAACCCCTCATTTCAACCCTGAGCTACAAATATTCTACTTCATTGGTACATAACATTCTGTCCCTCAAGTGTGCTTTTTGTTAGCTTCTCTTGGAAACTGTAGCAGAGGGCCAAGCCATATCAGTACAGGTAGTCCTCAATTCACAATCACAATTGAGATCAGAATTTCCATTGCTAAGCAAGGTGGTTCAGAAGTGATTCACGCCTGATTTTAGGATCTTTTTGTCCCCGGTTGTTAACTAAATCAATGCAGCTGTTAAGTGATTCACATACTTGTTAAGCAAATCTGGCTTCCCCCTTGATTTTGCTTATCGGAAGCCGCGGGAAGGTCACAAATGACTATCACATGACCCTGGGACACGGCAGCCGTTGTAAATTGCCCAAATTTTGATCATGTGACCGTGGAAATGCTGTGAGAATTGTAAGTGCGAGGATTGGTCATAAGGGGTTTTTTTTCCAGCGCTATTGTAATTTCAAAGAGTCACTAAACTAATGGTTGCAAATCAAGGACTCCATGTAATGGAATGTTCATATGCTCCGTTTTGCAGACTAGGACCTCACTTGGCAGTTTGACCTTAATCTGAAAATAATTTGCAGCGAATATGATCTCTCTTAATGTATTTCACATTTTTGTTTCCTCTTTTGTCACATTAAAAAAAGTAAAAAGTATAATTCAGCAGCAATTTTGCAAGGTGGTTTGGGATCACAGTTGAGGATTTGGAGGTTGGGTTGCAGGTTGTTTTGGGGAAATGACATGTGAAATTGTTTTTAATAGAGAGTGCTTTTCCGTGCTGTCCATGAAGTCCATACTTTTCCCTACAACAGTATGTCTTGCTGCTTTATATTCTTTGGGGGGGGGGGGGCGAATGTCACATCTGCCTTCTTGATTCCTAGATGGCCCAGAAATAGTGTTGATTCTGCTGCTAATAAATATATGCTTGATAATACGACCAGGCCACAATTCATATGCATTCTGATTAGGATAAAGGCGCAATTATATGCCTCCTCCCTTCCCCAAAATAATTTCTGACTCCTCCCCTTGATATTTTTTTATAACTCTTCCATGCCTCCTCCCCACCCCACCCCCACCCCCCAGTGTCCCACATTTGTGCGAGTGAATGAAAATAATTTTGTTCTTTACACATGCAGTTTTTATGGGTGACCTAAGAGTGGACATTTATGTGAGGGCACACCAACAGGGAATATTGTTTCTGCAGGAAATGGTTAAACCTCGAGGAAAAAAAAAAGGAGAGAACCAAAAATGCAATTTAACACCCAATTTCAAGCTCATTATCTTTCATTGTCTATTAAGTTGGCAATGGTTCAGAAGGTAGCTCATAATAGTTTAAAATGCTGACTGAACACTTCCAGTGTTCAACATTACTTCTTGAGTCAATAGTATTGCATAGCTGTACATGGAGGCTTCGGGGGTGGGGGGCCGAATCCTTAAATGTTTACCTTGACATTAGTTCTTTCAGGAACTGCAGTTAGACAGTTTTGTTTCAGACAGCTTGCTTGCTTCGGGGGGGGGGGCAGTGAGGGGGGGCTATGGTCTTTTGGGTTCCAGGGGATATTTCCATTTCATTGTGGGCTGGAGAGTGTTAATGAGTATGATTTCTAAAAAAGAGAGAGAGAGATGCCTTTTATACAAGTTCCAGTGAGTAAAATGCTTAATTGGCTACATTGGCTCCTTGCTAAATTATATCCGGGCAGTGCTACCTGGCATGATCTCACATACTTGGATAAATATATGCTCATTACACCTGATGGGCGCAAATTCTCCCTAATCTAATTCTGGGAATCCCTACATGGCAACTGTGAACCTCTGTGGTTCTGCCTCCAAGGGAAGGAAATCCCACACTTATGGATGAAACTGGACCTACCATTAGACAGAACTGAGGAAATACTGTAATGCAGAGTTCTCCAAACTTGGCAACTGTGTAGGATTTATGGACTTCAATTCCCAGAATTCCTCAGTCAGCAGGAATTCTGGGAGTTGAAGTCTGCAAGTTGCCATGTTTGGAAGAAGCCTGTTGTTGTTGTTGTTGTTGGTTAATCTTTAGTGAGATTCACAGACTTTGAGGCTGGTTAATAGCTCAGCAATTCGAGTCCTAACCAAGGACCTAGGAACTGTTGTTGTTGTTGTTGTTGTTGTTGTTGTTGTTGTTAGTTCAGTTTATATGTTGCCTGATGAGATAGAAGGATAGCTATTCCTACCCATGCCATTTGTTGGAAGACAGGCAATTGGCCTTCCAACCTGCACTCTGCCAAGACAGGGAAGAAAGTGTCCCATTCCCAAGAAACTTAACAAAAGAAACAACTGCTGGATGAGCTGTAAGTTAAGCAGAAAGGGAGATGCTACCATATTCTTCATCTCCAATGGAAAACTCTTGACTCTGGGCTTTTTGCAAATGTGGAAGAGCTCTTGAGTTCGTCTGCCTATCTCATGGGTTTGCCAAACATTGCTTCATAGTAATCTGCTGAAGGCCGAGATAAAAATATGAACCAAAATAATGGAACTTGTTCTTTATCGTAAAAGTTCCCATGTTTAAAATATAATTTCCAATCTATCTTGCATCCATCCGGAACCCACTGATCTCTTTCCTAGATGTCTATTCTTCCAACTGTATGTTGTAGATCTTACTGTTGCTGTAAACAAGGAACAGTACATTTTCTTCAAAGCAAAAATATTATTCTTTGCTTTTCAGGTTTAGTTTTCTGTCTCGCCTAGTATTCCTTACCCAAGTTCAGCCTATTGATGTTGTACTTTTTCTGACCCAGATTGGGGTCACTTATTTTTCATATAAATGAGAGCTGCTGCTAAGGTATGATGGAAGGACCCAAAATGTGGTCCTTATGGGGCCTCGCCTCTCATGGAACAGTTTGCTCCCCAAGGCGAAGTTGCCCCTCACTATCCTGGCCTTCCAAAGGTTAGTAAAAAACCTCACTGTTCCAGAGGGCTTAAATATTATGTATCAAGAAATTATGACATCTACTGTATGTTATTATTCTAACATATAACTTTTATATTATCATTATTGTATTGTAAATGTCTGTACCCCACTTACAGTTCATCTAGACAGAGACAGTAGAAAATTGCATAAATTAAATAGGGTACCCATATTTTCCAGTTTGCAAATGTTCTTCAGCCAACCACATTTGCTTCTTCAATGCTTTATACATTTTACAAAAAGCTTATAAGTCTAGCTGCAATGTTTTACTCTTTTCCTAATTGTTGTTTTAAGTGCAAGTCCAAACCAGTGAAACCGGGACTTAGTCTTGCCATAGGTTTGGCTGAAATCGGAGAAAGACCATCCTGCAGCTGTGGGCACAGCTCCTTCTTTTTCTACGAGAATTGGCTGGAGTTTCAGTGAAATGCAAAAACCTGAAAAGCAAACGGGAGTGTTTCACTTTGCACCGTATACACAGTTTAGTCACTGATCTCAGCCCAATGTAGAAAATACGGGCTGGGGCAGTCAGCTGTTTTCTTTCTTTCTTTGTGTTTTGCTGTGAGCCTATTAATAACATAGTGTAAACTAGTGATATTATTGCATTGTCAATTATATGCAGCTCCTGTGCCAAGTTAAAAAGTTAGAGGCAAAAGAGAGGCAGAATTATGCTTGCTACAAAAAGGTAATCAATGTAAACAATATGGCACAGCAACATGTTATGGCTAAGCCCTGGGTGTATTGTTCTATACAAAGTGAATCTGAGACTTACTCCGTTCTTGGTGTCTATTGGGAAGACACAGCCCCAGCCATGGTCTCTAGTTTAATGGCAGTGAAATCAACAAGTCACATAGTTTCCTCTAAAAGCATCTATTTTAATACCCTTTGTTCATTATAGCTGGTAAAAGCTATAAAATTATACCTATATTTGGATTCATTTCTCTTGGCAATAGTCCATACAAACTTTATCCTACAAATATTTCTGGGTAATCGGAACAGAACAGGATTAAATATGGCACTTGTTGCCTTTTGAGTTAGTTTTATTCTCTGTAAGTCTTGGCATTCAAGAATGTTTCCCAATGCTATAGATGATAGGCAGGCAGGTATCTCTTTGTGGTTTCTCATTTGCAATATCATCTTCTTTATATTAGTCAATCATCCCAAGCAGCAAACAAGACAGTTTCCAGCAATTATTGGCAGATTTGGAAAAACAAAGTAGAATTAGATTGGACAGGGGACCACGAGGAAACTCTAAGGTTGTAGGATGGAGAGAAAAGATGAAAGCCTATCTTAGAAAAAAAGCAGTATTAAGCCCTCTCTATATCATACCAAGAAAATATGGCAACATCCATGAAATAACTTGAGCTAAGAACTCCTTTTCTTCTAGCAACAAAATCGATTGGACTCCAGTACAAGTGAGTGTTGGGATACGATTGCTACCCCAGGCCAAAATAGTTGTGAGAAAACTATTGGATGTGCCGGATGTTGATTATGTAAAGAATCATCATGAGTCACAAAAAGAGTATCAAGATATCCATAGGAAATGGACAAATCATTATGGCAATTGGTCATCCACTCGAAAGAGACCGTGGGGTCATTTCTGGAGTTCTACTAGCATTATGTGGTTTCTGTTCTTTTAGCTTCTTTGGGTCACATTTTTTCCACATCTTTGCCTCTTTCACCCCCCTTTCCTCCTCCCCCTCCCATTCTTTGGTGTTTACTTCTTTGCTCCTCCTGGAGAATTTCAGCTCTCTCGTCTTTTCTGGTGCATTTCAGTGGTACAACGCTTTCCTCCGGTCCTTTCCCTTTCTCCCCCAAGAAGAAAACGTGCAGGTGTCCTTTGAGTCTGCCTAAGGCAGGAAAACACACAGACACACACACACACACACAAACACACTTACTTTCTCGGGATAATGCTTCCCTCACTGCCCACCTAGTTTGCAACCTTCCTTACCCTCTCCCGTACCCAAATTTCCTTGCAAATTTTCCCTGCTTGCAAAATCTCTTGCAAGAAGCTGCTGCTCTTTTCTTCCTGAAAAGGAAAATAGGATAAGAAGAGGAGAAGGGAAGGGAAGGGAAGGAGAAAAAACAAGTCTTCAGGCTTTCTGGGAATTGGATTCTGGCTTATATGATCCTTTGAGTTGCATCACCTAGGACAGCAAGAACAATGTTCTCCAATCAGAGATTGAGACAGTCATTCAGAAGTCAACCTTCAAGACAATGTTCAGCAGCAATTAGGAGCCAGTCACCAGCAGCAGACAGCCAGCAGTCTCTCACCTTTCTTGGCACTTGATTCAGTATGGCTCTTCTGATTTCCTTGCCAAACTCCCATTTGCTTCCCCTATTTGTTTTGCTTAAAAAGATAGGCAATTAAAGTAGGAAGCTGCCTGCTTCCTAGTGAGATTTATCCTCTGGTTGCTTGATATAACAGGAGGTTATAGGTAACCGTGGCCAATGTCTATTTATGATATCTTGCTTAACTTTCATCCCTGAACTAAACAGTGGTCACCAACCAAATGCAGGCCAAACCTGGATCTACATAGATGCAGTTGGATGCATCCTGTGCCTTAGGTCTGTGCTTGAAAAAGCAGATTATTTAAAAGACATAGCAAGAAATGTGTAGCCCAGAATAGAAGCACCTGAACCTGCATCCTGATGCAAATGGTTGATCCTGTTACAAAAATATTCTGAATTCTCTCTCTCTTCCTCTTTCTATTTCTCTCTCTCCCTCTCTCTCCCTCTCTCTCTCTCTCCATTTTCTTCTTCACCACCAGCCTGAGACCAACCTTCACCCCAAATAGTAATGAAAGTATTAGTAGAAGGGAAACAAGACAGAGCACAGAGCAGGACAAGATGGAAAAGATGCCAGAGTTTGAGATGGGGTGGAGAAGCAGAAATAAACCTTCAGCCCTCAGAGCAGAACTGGAAGGCAGACTGCTTTCAGATGAAACCTTTGCTCCTTTCAGTCCTGTGAAAGGGCTCCGTAAAGCATCACAGCCAAGAAAGGGAAAATTTGGATTGTACCACATTGACATTTCATTTTCAGTCTTAACTGCAGGTGTGAGAAATACAGACTGGGTTTGCAAAACACAGTTAGCCAGGTCTGTTAAAGACTTAAAAGACTGCATGTCCGTGTTTGATAACTCAGTGTATTCCTTGAAGTAACCAGTCAAAGAGTTGGATTGGTTGTATTTGTGCAGTCTTTCGTTTGCCTTTCAACATGTTATTTTCAGTTCCCTTGGGATACTCTGACTTTAGCCCAAAGAGAAGGTTTAGCTGAGCATTAAGTTACACTCCAAGGTACAGTAGGAAGTAATGCTGCCATAGTGAGCAGCAGAACCTTCAGTATAAAAGCAAGGGCATCAAACTTTCTATTTCAAAACTATATGGGGAGTACAAGCTTCCAGGATCCTTTAGGGAGGGAATTAAAACAGGCTGATGAGTTAGAAACATTGGAGAAAGGGCATCAGAGCACATAGGGGAATAGGGTAAGAGTGGAATCTTTTGAGTCCCTGGAACATGGCAGGATGGGGAGAGAGATATAAAATAGTTTTTTGGGTTTTTTTACAAGAGAGAATCATTTAATTTTGCAGAAAAGACATTAACAGGAGGCTGCAGAAGCCACGGGTGACCTCTTTCCTATTGTTTAATTCAGTAGCAAGCAAGCTTTTTAATTTCATGCCTTCACATCCCCACCTCCCACCCCCACCCCAGATTTCTGGGTTGCCAGAATGGGAATATTCCATTTTGCAACAGGGAGTAGGTGGTTAGAGATTGAAAGTAAAACAGTGGATGATATTCATGCCATCATTTGTCACAAAGGATAGGTAACATTGTTAGTAACTTTCATTTTTCACTCTTTTCCCTTTGCCTTAGAACTGACTTTACACAATCCTGTCATTAGCTGGTTACTGCTTCCTAGACACCAATACAAATTCCCTGCCTTTTATTTATTTTTTTTTTCAGAGTTACTTATCTTACATTCATCTTGAGGTGGTCCACCAGGCCCATAAATGGAATTTCCTGTAACTAAGGCCTTAAAAATGGAGCGAGTGGGGGGGGGGGGAGAGAGAAGAAAGTGGGAAGGTAGTTGTCATAATTTACTAATAGAAGGAAGAGGCTGTTGTGATAATTTACTAATAGAACCATTACAGATTTGTCCTATCTTGTTATTGATTTTCCAATATGTGGTGAAAGATTTATCTATTTTTTTTATTTTTGTGCTACTTTTCAACTATAGCAACAGGACAATTTATAACAACAAAAAGAATACATAAATACAAAAGAAATAATGTATATTATAAATAATAATAAATATTACAAGTAACTTATTATGACAGGAATAATAACTACTTGAGGAACCATCTCACACTGATGGAACTGATCAATCAAGGAATTTTGGCTGGCCGGGTCCATGAGAAGAGCCTTTTCTGCCATGGCTCCTGTTCTTTGAAATATTTTACTACCTGAAGTGAGAAAGGCTTCCACCCTCCTGACTTTTCATAAGAGCCTTAAGACAGATGGTTTGAGGATCCAAAGGAGGAGCTTCGTAGTAGAGATGGTTAACTAATTAAAAGCTAATCCCATTCCCCCTCCCCCAAAATGTGTCCAGCTCCCTCCTTTGCCATCTTGTGTTAATAATTTTATCTGATGTGTTATTTTATAATTGATGATTTTAATGTTTTTTTAATGCTTTTATGTTGTAAACTGCCCAGAGCTATTGGATACGAGATAGGCGGCAAAACTCATACCAAATAAATAAAAAATAAAAACTGAAGCAACCAATGAAATTAAAGGTAAAGGTTCCCCTCGCACATATGTGCTATTTGTTCCTGACTCTAGGGGGAAGTGCTCATCTCTGTTTCAAAGCCAGACAGTCGGAAGACATCTCCATGGTTATGTGGCCGGCATCACTAAACGCCAAAAGTGCACGGAACACTTTTACCTTCCCACCAAACGTGGTCCCTATTTTTCTACTTGCATTTTTTATGTGCTTTCGAACTGCTAGGTTGGCAGAAGCTGGGACAAGTAACAGGAGCTCACCCCGTTACGCGGCACTAGGGATTCAAACCGCTGAACTGCCGACCTTTTGATTAACGAGCTCAGCATCTTAGCCACTGAGCCACCGTGTTGGCATAAAAAGATTTCTGCATAGAATAGGAGGAACAATGGGAAGGACACAGGTGAAATCCTCTGGGAGAGCATTCTGTAGATAGGATTATGAGAAAACCTGTTCCCTGAACATCTGTATCTTTCTGTTTATGATGCACCCAAATGTTGCTGAAACTGCAGTTGAGAAATAATCCTTCTGCCATTTTCAGCTTGGAGTAGGGGAAAGAAGTTCAGAGAATCATCCCGTGATTATAGATTTATCCTGCAAATGATGGTGTGGGCACTGAAGGTGATAAATTTTGTACAGATGTGCATAGCATTAAATGAATCAGAAGCATTAACTTTCTTGCTAGGAAATGGGCAACATTACCCAAAAGATTTTATCTTTAGACAGTATCAAGATTATAGACGCAGGTAGTTTTTTTAAAAAAAAAAACACAGAAAGGAACGAATTACATACCAGAGAAGAGGACTTAGAAAAGCAAAAAGAAAGAACAAGGAATCCCTGAGAGTTAACATTTATGGCGAAGCAAAGGGGAATTGAGAAGATAAGGAGGATAAAGAAAGAATTTTAGACAATTAACTTCAAGACAATTCTGGGGAAAAAATGCAGGGCAAGGAGAAGACATGCCAACTTTTGAAGGAATCCATTACACAGGTCAAAACTCTTAAGGACATAGGCACTTTTGTACTGACATTGGTCCATCAAGAATAACTGGAGCAGCGCTCCAAAATTTCAGATTAGAGTTTTGCTTGTCATATCTGAAGATGCCAGGGATTCTTGACCTCTGACCCTACCCCATCTCATGTAACCATCAGCTTATCTTGTTCCCTGCCATCTTTTCTTTCCAGACCAAGTCCACAATAAATGTATGCAGGGAGCAGGTAAGCTGAATCACAGTTCAGAATTGAAGACTATTCATCTTAGCATAGGTTTCCTTGCTTTGGCCTAAATTACATGGGAGTAGGGAGATGGGGATTGCAGATTACCCACTTCACATAAAAAACTGGTAAGGGGAAATGGTGATTTATATTTGGACCAGGAAATTGAATGAGGAAAGGGTTTAATCCTTTATTCTACAGCTATGCCCACCCCATCTTTCACCAATCCGCCGTTCGTTATAGAGAAGACATTCCAAATGGCTACTTCTCTGTCTTAATAATCCCAACAGATTGGGGAAGAGGATGATTTGAATTTGGGTACCAGTATGTGGGAGGAGGATTAATCCTCTTCAGTTTCTTTTAAACAAAAAAAAAAAGGATGCTAGACGATCCTATTCCCCGTTTCCCATAAACAACCTCGTCTGGCCCTTGGCCTACCCAGCAAAATTATCATGTTGTTTTTATGCAATCAGTTCTTATCTAACAGGGAGACTTACCTGTTTGTAAAGATCAGTTAATATAATGTTTCCAAATCAACATTTATTGCTCTTAATGAATAGTAAAGCATTAATGTAGGTGCTTCTGTATCCTAATGATCTGTGCACTATAACAAAATAAAACCAGAGACGTCTACCGTTGCTAAAATGTGTACCAGAAGAGTAAATGAAATTGATAAAATGGGTGATAAATGTTTACAGGGTTTTTTTTTTTTTAATGGGAAAGGTGATTGCCAATATAGATCAGTGAACAAATATCAGTAAAATGTGTTCCTTCTGCTCTGGGATCCAGTGCAAACCTCTCCCACCCCCCGCCTTCCTCTCCCCCTCTCTCTCTATAGAACATGTTTTTTCTGTCTGTTTGATCCTGATTTCAATCTTCTATTAACTATTAATAATTTACATTTGAGAGTCCAAATAAAGTTGTGCTAAATCTCCAAAGGGCTGGGAATTTTTTTGCATACGGACGAAGGAGGAAAAGGAGAGAAGGTACAAAATGAAATAATCTGACTTGTTCTCCAAAGCTTTCCTGATTTCAGGTGAAGTCTACAAAGAGCAACAGTCCAGTCTCACAACAGTTAAGCAACAAAAACCTCTCCTATTACTTTGCAAAAGTTACATTGACTTGGGACCGAGTCCCTATAGCTTGATCTAACTGGAGGGCAGGATTTTATTTTATTTACATTGGTATTATGCTGGTATTTATACTACCCATGTGATTTTAAGGGAGAATTTCTGAATCGGACATAACTGTGTATCTATGTATTAATCAAATATTTGACAGTGCAAAAAACAAAAACCCTCTCTTATTTTTCTGTCCCTTCTCTCTCTGTGTGTGTCTTTGTTCTCACAGGGTGAAACATCTCAGTTTTCTTGGGCAGCGCTCCATGGTAAATTCAGGTCTCTCCTCACAACAGAACCCAGGGAAGATTTGTGACAGATGGGGCGAAGTCACAAACTTGCAGCCGAAAGCAAAACGGGGAGAACTTTCCAGTATGTGTGTGTCCATATTTACCTGATCAGAGCGAAAGAGGAAAAGAGGCAGAGGAAGCTCAGCCTGGCTGCTTGTCATAGCTGACACAGAGCCATCTGCCACAAACCTGTGGCGGCTTCAGATCTCCGATCCCTGCCACCACTCCAGCTCAAATTAAATGCAGATTCCCGGAGACGTTACGATGGTTACACATGTCCTCGGCATCACAGGCAGGAGACTGAAAAAATAAATGTGGCCTGTTGTATAACTATGCTCATGTATCCCATATGTGGTGCCACATTGAATTTCCGGTGGAATTTGTTTGTATCCTTTGTACTGGATGACACGGAGCCTGTGTGCTTTCCCTTGGCCGACGTGATGGCAGCCAAGATTGCAACTTCAAACATTTGCTGCTTGGCCAGCTTTCTACCTAGACTGCCAGGTTATCCTTACAGCCTCATTGTGTCCTCCAAGGGCCACAGGGTCTCGAAGGAGGACTGCTGCTCCCTCTCCAACCCACTCAACCTGTCTAATTGGGCAGATCTCTAGGAATTATGGAAAGGCAGAGGTTGCTTTTTTGCACTTCTTCCCACTATCTCTTCTTCCTCTTCTCCCACCCACCCCCCTCACTTCCTCCTTTTGCAAATTAATGACTCCATGGCACGGGGGCTTTTAAGCGAAGGTATTAATAAGGGGGTCTGGCAGGTGATCCATGATTCCCAGAGTTGCATTTGCATTTAATTAATCTTAAAGAAAGCGGCAAGATAAACAGCTGTAATTCAAACTAGCATGGGAAATATGCTATATGGTGCCATCTATCCAATGAAACGAAAGGTTGGAGACTTGTTTTATTTCTCTCAAGGCCGGTGAACAGGCAGACATCAGAATTGTTCCATGGGGGCAAAATGCAGATATTTGTGGGATGTTCCCCCCTCCCCCCGTTATGGCCTGTTTTGTTATTAAGTAGAGAGGATGGGAATGAGAAATTGATATTCCAACTTGCAAGTGGGAGCCTTTCATTATAGATTGATTGTATGTCTAACAATGATGGAGCAACTGCATTTATTGATGTTAGAGGCTCCAAAATTTCAAATGTGCTACATCTTATTTTTAATAAAGTCCCCCTTTAAGTTTTTACTTAGCATATTCCAGGTATACATACATACCTTTATCAATATATTTCAGATGTTTACAAAAGGTGATTACATGACTGCAACCATCCTAAAAACAGACCAGTTACAAAGCATCCAAATTTTGATTGCCTGACCACGGGGAATGCTACAACAGTCATAAGTGTGAAAAATAGTTATAAGTCACTTCAGTACCATTAAACGGGTACTAATCAAATGGTTCCATGTTGAGGACTACCTGTCATTTCTACATTAAACCTCAGTTACTGACCTGCATTTAGTCTGTGGCTAAATACAAAAGTTACTGGTATCGGATACACTGAAGTTGAAGTTGTGAGCATTCCTTGATTATGGATGTTAATGGTAACTTGGTTATAAGGATTATCCATCTTGTTAGAGCTGTTGTACCAAGCCAGGTACCTTATCTTCTGTTTGCCTCTTTTTCCATTTTTTTTTTAATTTTCAAGTATCTGTGCCTTCTCCAATGACTCTTATCTTTTTATATTATGTGTCCAAAACATTTAAGCTTTAACGACGTCATCGGTATTGTTCTTTCACCTTCAGTGAGATTCCATTTACCCATCAGGGAAGTGTCTGAGGTTTTTCATTTCTATATCTTCATCTAGCATTTTCCATAACACATTCTGCTTAAGCTAAATAAGTAGGGGGATGGTATCAACCCTCAGTGTGCTCTTTCAGGCCAAATTAAATATGATGAAATTCTCTTGCTTTTTCCATGTTTCTGTTGGAATTTAGCAATGTGATCTGCAGTGCCCCAGAATGCAGCTTTAAACATCTGGTGGTTCTCATTGCAGATACTGATGTTGAGGTTTGAAATGCAGGATACTTCCAGTCTCAGTAATTCTGAAGATACTCTAGGAGAAGAGGGGCCAAACTTTTTATTATCAAAGAAGTAACAACAACAACAACAACAATAATAATTGAGAAGACAGCAGCAGACAGCAAATACCCCTTCTGCAAAGACACTGAAGAAACCGTGGATCACTTAGCTGCAGAAGAAAATCATAAAACAGAAAGCCCTGCAAATAGAAGTAGAACAACTGGGGCAAAAGAAAGCAAACTTAGTACCAATAACGACCTTAGGTGCAATCCCAAACTATCTGGAGCCCCACTTGAACACCATCGGCATTGACAGTGTCTCCATCAGTCAATTGCAGAAGGTAGCTTTACTTGGAGCAGCTTACATCCTGCAAAAATACCCTTTAACACCATCAAACATCAACTTCTATTTACAACTGTGATGGGCAGGCCCCATGTGGTCATAAATTAAGGACTCCCTGTAATAATAGGCATTTGGGTATAATCCCAAAACATCTGATTTATTTGAAACACCTTACATCTATCTTGTGAGGATACCATCAAACAATAGTATCTGCCTTTCCCAGGTCCTTAGGAAGAACTTGCTAGATGGATAAAAATGCCAAAACCAGTCTAAAGATCTGGCTGACTGTGCGACCAACTATAATAATTTACTGATTGTATTTATAGGCCATCTTAAAATAAAGGGCATCTTGCAGGATCAACGCATGTATAAAAATATTGTGATTAGTGCATTCAAATAAAGCTGAAAAACAATATGAAAACCAGTAATAAAATAGAAGAGCCATATATATTGAATAGGCTCCCATAATCATTAAAAGATATAGGGCAATATAAAAATACTTGCCATGAACATTTGAGAACGTGCCATGGTGCCATTATTGCAGTGCCACTTCTAAAAAGGCCTTGTATTTCTTAACATCTGCCTGATCATATCTGAAAGGGATTCTGAGAAAACATTCAAAAAAAGGTACAGGTAGAAAAAGGTGACCCTTTAAGTACACAGCCTGTGATGGCCTTCTGAATTTTTTTTTAAAAAAATAGCATTTTGAATTGAGTCCAAGGTTAAACTGGGAACTGGTGGAGGTAGAAAAATAAATCTGTGTAATATAAGCAATACAAGCTCAGTAATTTTCAATGGCAGTGCTGCATATAGCATGCTCCAGTCCAGTGCAATGAGACAACTCACCACAGCCAACCCAATGGAAATAAAATGTCAAAAAACCAGTAGCAGATAATATTTATCACATTTAGTTAAACAGCGTGGAATTCTCTGTGGTGAGTTGTCCTGCGGCGAGTTGGCTGCAGTGAGATGGCCATGACAAGATGGCTGTGGCGAGTTGTTCTAGACCAGGGGCGGGTTTCAAAATCCGTTGCTACCGCTCATGGGCGCATGTGCACTCACAACATTTCTGCGCATGCGCAGAAGCATCCAGACAGGTGGGCGGAGCCTGTTGCCGCCGATGCCCAATCCGGGGCAAACTGGTAGCAGCTCACCACTGTTCTAGACTCCCAGTCCAAACAGACTTGGCAAAGCATGGATCACTGAAACAGATACCACTACGAGATAACTACCACTGAGATAACTAATGTACAGACTGGGCATTCTGCTTCAGATTCATATGTTTCTATTAAAAGAGCACCTCAAAATGCTAATGGCACTCACTTTTTGTAAGAATATATAGTTATTTCCAGCATTTGTCTTCACTGCCACTTCTGCAGATACTCATAGCTACCACTTATGTTTTCAAAGTCGCAATTTATTCTGTGGTTCCATTATAATTCAATGCTGTGGTAGCTATGCCAGCTCTAAATATTTTCTTCTGTAGCTAAACTCAGATACTACCTCTTTCCTTTGAACACAGATGCTTTTCAAAATCTTGCTACATATTTCTGATTTTTAAAGCTGAAAGTATGCTAATTTTTTTTTTCCATAGTGAGTGACCATGTGTTTTGTTGCTCTTCCATTTATTTTCTCTCACTGCTTAGTGCTAGAATCTAAGGTTTGGAAATTTTTCAGGTATAGCAAAATTTGTTAATTTATTATTAGCACCGTTTCTAATTCCAATCTCTTTACTTTCATGAACTTTGCTTTTCCGGTTTACAAAACAACAATGAAGTGATTGTCCCTTAGTGTAATCCCTAATTTTTGAGCGTCCAATCATGCTTAACCCCTCCACCCAAAGCTGTGTGGGGTGAGACAATGCTGCAAAATAACAGCTGGAAAATGGCAAACCTGTGACAGATTAAATTTGTTTTGCTAAAATATTTTAAATGCTTCAACATGGTAATCCAGACATTATCGTGAAATGAATTTTTTGCCTCTTGAGTTATGAACCTTTGCAAATAAGGTTTTATAATAGGAAAACTGTCAGTGCCTTAATTATAGGATAATAAATAGCAATGCTGTATTAACTTAATTTTTTTTTCAAAAATGTGCCTAGCTATTGTTAGAAACTGATAATCACATGCTATAGAACATCTTGCATTTACAATGCACCCTTTTTTCATGTGGATCTTGGAGACATTCATGAGAAGATAGTTAAAGGTAACAGCGTTGAAGGTGCCATTGAATCCCTAAACAAACCAGTTTTGCACTTGACTGTGAAGAGAAAAAGCAGTTCTACTATGAACTGCGAGTCAAAGAAAAAAAACCCTCAAGTCTCTTTGTTGTTGTTTTTAAATACATTTTTATTAAACATATTTCAACCTTAACACCACATCTCCGCTCATACAGTGTTCCAGTATTGGTATCACTCATATTGACATAGTTTCTAATTAATCATTTAATTATCTACATTTAAATTGTAACAATATTTACAAATATATACAGTATTTTCCCATTTTGATATGACATAATCTTTATGTAAGGACTTCATATGTGTTTTCTAACCAATTGTACCATATAATAAATGATTAATAAAGCATATAATTACTTATACTAAAGCATATGAGATTCAAAATGGAGGAAGAAACAGTTAAAGAGACCATGATAATTTGGGCTAAAAATTTTGGTTATACCGTGTTTCCCCGAAAATAAGACCCTGTCTTATATTTTTTTGAACAATGAAATAAGCGCTTGGCTTTATTGCCCTGCACTCAAAAGCACGATTGGGCTTATTATCAGAGGATGTCTTATTTGGGGGGAAACAGGGCAGTATTGAATTGGAACACTGGGAAAAATTATGGGAGAAAAATTACAAATTAACAATGTCAACAGCCTACAAAGAAAACCTGTACAAAATGTTTTATCGTTGGCATTTACCCCTGGCAGGATTGGCCAACATGTTTCCTAATAGATCGGTGGAATGTTGGAAATGTAATTACAAAGAAGGAAAATTCTTCCATATGTGGTGGTCTTGCTCAAAAGCTAGGAAATACTGGGTCAAAATAAAGAAATTGCTAGAAGAAATTATAAACAAAAAAAACCCCTGGGTTGAAACCAGAATTATTTTTATTGGGCATAACAAGAGAAAACATATAAAAAAGTTCAATACATTATACTCATATAATAACTGTGGTTAGAATTGCTTTTGCTCAAAATTGGAAACAAGACAACACTCCTTCTGATGCAATGATAATTAAAAAGATGCTTGTGTGTGCAGAGACGGACAGGTTAACTATGGAACTAAAAGATAGAGAAGAAACTGAATAGTATAAGATCTGGAACCTCAAGCCTCTTTGATCTGTGTATGAAAGGTAACCAAACTGAAGAATTGGTTAATTTAAGGAGTGGAGATAATGGAAGCAGAAATGTCACCTCAAAGCATTTACAATATTTACAGCAAGCAGTCACCTCAAAGCATTTACAATATTTACAGCAAGAGAATTTGAGTGAAGAGAATTAAACTCTGCTTACAAACTTTTGGCTTCTAGAAAGGCTGTGAAGAATGAGCAGCTGTCCAATCCCAACAATTTATAAGCGAGGTTGGTGGATTAAAAATCAAAGTAGGTTAAACAGGGCCAGGGTGCTCCAAAATGATACAACGTAGGTAAAAATTGTGGGGTGGAAATTTAAAAGAGTTCTGGGGCCTGAACATTTATATCTGGCCATGGCAACTCTCTTTATTTTTAATCTTTATTTTTTTAAGTAAACCTCGCTGAATCTGAAGAAACTTCTGGGGATTCACATGACAAACAGTAACCAATTCTGAAGGAGGAGGAATCAGAAATAAAACGTCTTCTATAAACACATTAATTCTTTAAAGTTTACTCTGCCTTTCTTCTGCAGAGTATCTCAGGGTCCCTTGTACTGTCCTCTCTGTGAGGTAGACATCATTGAGTCTCCAATATATTTTCAGATGTTATGTGAACGTAAAAGTACCATTCATCCACCCCAATATATTTTTCATGGTGCATGTTTCTGAATGAGCAAATACCAAGAACAAGTTAATCTAAAGTAGTTTTAAATAAGGTAAATTGTTCAGGAAGAGGACATTTACACATATTTTCCTTAAAACTATATGGAAACAAAATAATAGGACGCATACAGGTATTAGCAATGACAGTACTTAGGGCTCCGTTCCATTTAGGTTTACAGGAGCCAATGGTCTGCTGTTGCATACAATGCACTGTGTTATGTAAGGGGAGCAGAGGTGGGATTCTGCTGGTTCGGGCCTATTTGGGCAACCCAGTTGTTAAATTGCTGGTTAACCCCGCCCCACCTGCCCCTCACACGCCCCATTTTGACTGGGTTTTACTTGGGTTGCCCAAGTAAGTGCAGGGAGGCCTACTAGGCCCAAAATGGGTCACAGGGGTGCAGTGTGACCCCGTCCCACAGCCCGTTTTCCCAGGGGTGTGCAGGAGGCCAAGTTCTGCCTGTCACACTCCCTGGCCATGGCCACGCCTACCCAGCCGGTCATTAGGACAGAGAACTGGTTTTTAAATTATTTGAATCCCACCACTGAATGGGAGGTCACATTATCTACTTGCCACTTTAGCGTATGGAAGTTGTTTTTTCTGTTTTTCATTGTTTTTGAATAGTGTATATAAATGCCCTATATTTTGTATTCTAATAAGGAGACCATAATTCTATATGGTAATTAAACTATTGCTACGACAACAAATCTAATGATGGCCTAAGACTTATGCATACAAGTATTGTATGTCCACGGATGGTGCAGTTTCAACCATTCAATACTCAAAGGTTTGGAACTCTTCTAGTTTAGTCACATGATTCATTGGTGAAGCTTTGGGATTTGCCTCTTAAAAGAGATTAAATATGAAAATCTGAAGAGATTAGGCTACGGTTCCAAGACCTCCAGTCCCGTTGCTCTGTAGTTACAAAGCAAGTGACACAACAAGGCTGGGCAGGATGTGGAGAGAAGGACTGTGAGATTGGTGGTGGTGGGGACAGAAGTAGATGGGCCAGAAGTCAATGTTTGGGTCATGGGGCTATAAAGATTTAATCTTGGAAGATTATCCACGGGCACATCTCTGGTGATTATTTTAAAACGTGTGTGAGGGTGTACACAATAACTTACAAAAATTGACACTAATGCACAAATAAATCTGATTTACCATACATCAACAAAAACAATTGCAGCTGTATTTCTGTAGTCATGACAATGCAGTGACTATGAAATGTGACATTTTATATGCTGTGGTTTAAAAAATAAAAGTAAATATTTTACATTTTTTGTTCTTCAAGAGCATAGGGCTGTGATGGTGCACCACAGGTGGCACGCTTAGCCATATCAGTGGGCACACGAGTTCAGCTCTGGTGCAGAAAAACGAGCCTTCTGGCCCATCACGTACCAGGTGTAGGAGGATTGGGGGGGGGTCATGTGAACATGCGTGGGGTGGGACACATAGAATTATGGTTGTGGGCATGCACGCACGTGACCCACCCCACCCCGCCGCTCCTGGCATGCGATGGCAAAAAGGTTAACCCTCACTGGCTTAGGGCATATCACAGCACTGCATCTACGACTGAAGAAAAAAAAATCACCCAATGAGCTTCCATGGCTGAAAGCAGTCTTGAACCTGGCTACACCACATTCTAATCCTATAGTTTAGCCAGTACACCTCAGTTTGGTTCAAACAAAGCCTTTCTTTAATCTGGTCTTCAACCAAAATGTGTGGACTTCTATTCCCAGAATGCCTCAGCCAGCATGATTGTTGAGAATTCTGAGAATTCAAATCCAGACATCTGGAACATGGCAAAAACCTGGGGTGATGGTCGAAGTTATATGCTTCACAAGATCTTGAGGGCTGAAGAGTTTGCTTCTCGTCCTGTAGACTTCAAACTGGGTTGTTTACGGAGCGTTCTGCAAAGAATCTACAGTCCCGCTACAAGGCCATGTGGTGACTGGGGCCTCAGAGTTTTCCCTTCTGACAAGGTATCAAGGAGGCCCAATTCAACCAAGTGAGAAGTGCTTATAGTCAAATCAAGGGACAGGCATGCAGAGGGCTTGACCTTTGTGGAGCTTGAAACAAATTGGGCCATCTATAAACGATAGTAATCAGATTTTTCAAACCTTAAACCACAATTAAAATCCTTATTTTGCCAACAAAGTTAGGAAAACACATTAGAAGCTGGACAGCCTGCTGCCAGCTTGCATACTTTCAACAGGAATACCCCCCCATAAATAAATAAATAGATAAATACATAAATAAATAAAATTATTTAATCATCTTGAATTGCATTCCTTTCTCAAACTGCTTCCCATTGCTTGTTACAAAAGCCTCTCCCCCCCCCCCCCCACACACACCAGTTGTTACCAACATTAAAAGGGCTAAATACAGTCTTTTCTCTTTTGCCTCCAAGGAACTATTGCTGCAAACTTCTTTTAACTCTAATAGCAGGTTACAGGCTAAATGAGTATGGATGGTCAACTAGCCAATTATTGTTTAGCTCTCCTTTGTTTACAGAGAGGTGTAAAACAAGGTTTTAGAGTTACAAAGGATCAGACTGCCTTAGCTACAATTTGAGCTTTATTCCATTGTGCTTCTCCGAGGGAGGCCCAGCTGCTGTCAGACATAGGTGGAGGTGCCCAGCGCAACACGCCTTTCGCTTGTGTTGGTTTGCATTTGCTTTATTTCAAACGTGGCCTCTTGTTTACGTTTTGAAATTTACATGAATGTCAGCATTGTATAATTTCTATGTTAACAAAGCAGTGAGCAAAATCCATTGTGTGTTTATAAAATATTATTGTTTAATTTGCGCAGTTTAGGAATTCCAAATGTTGAGAATAGCAAGGAGGCCAAATACCATCTGTTTATAAGCTACGATGCACGGTCATATGTGTACTTAAAAAGAGGGGGGGGGAGGAAGGAGGAGGAAACAGCTTTCTTGGTCAATCCACTGTATTGTCTACTTGGAATTCAGGGAGTCACTTGAATTGCTGTTAGGCAACATTTATATTTCAATTACTTAAGTAAAATAATGCATTTACTGTAGTTCCTGATTATTTACAATTTCCATGTAGTGTTGCATGACTGAGTTGTTTTGTTTCAATCTACTTTTTGCTTTCTGATACTGAGAAGTCTGGGACTCTTTGCTGTTCTCTACATATGACCGTAGCAGCAGCTGTGCTACCCCTTAATTCTTGTGACTTAGATTGTGTGGGGTTGTGATTAGGAATTGCCCAATTCTCGCCCTGTATTATCTTCAGTTATGCTCTGCCTTTCTCCCTCAAAATGCTCAGATTAGCTGGCAGCCTACTATTCAAAGGGTTTTCGGGGCTAAAGTAAATGCAGCAACAGGCAGGCATCCTTGTATCCAAACCATTGGGCATTCCAATGGAAATAGTTTTCATAGGAGATCAAGAGAAAGGACCTTCTTTAGAGATTCATCTCAATTAGCTATGTGAACTCATTATTGGGGAGGAAAACATGGGCTTTGAGATTGATTGATTGATTTGGGATGAGATATTTAATGTTTAATTTTTAATTGCTTCCACTGGGTATACCTTTCAGCACTATCCATACATCCAGTCATCTTAATCAGATCTCTTCTGGCATTTATTTAGAATCTCTTGTCCTATGTATCAGCCACACACGATGGAGTCTGTGGCTCATATGATGAAAAGAGGAACATTGGACACAATCATCTGTTGTTTCTTTACTGCCATTCCCTTTTCCGCAGCTTCAGCAATCTTTTCTGCATAGCACTAATCTTAAATATCGCATGCGCTACAAGTGAAGCTGCTAATCTATACTCTTAATCCTCTCTTTGATTCCTAACCAGTGATTCTCTATAATAATGTCCTAATCCTGTTCAGGAGATGAAATTTTGTTCTAAAATGTAACAAGTTGAAAGTTCTGTTGTTGGTTACTCCTGCTGGATTACACAAGAAATGTGATATTTTGTTTTTGCAAAACATAATGAAACATTACGTCCAGAGCAGCCTCATCAAAATCTGCCATGATATGAATATAAGCAATGGGTACAGCTAGAGAAAAGTAAGGCTGTATCTATATACTACTAAAACTTCCATATCTTTAACCTTTAACTGAGCAAAACAGCACATCCTATATCAACCAAGATACCTCAAATGGATTAAATTTCGCAAAATATGAGACCCGTGATTCCTATGGGATTGAAATTTGGCAAGCTTGTGGCCGCTTCAGTGCTGCCATGCTAACACGGAGAGGTTCAGTAGACTGGTTCCAGCCCTCAGGAAGCTGGATAGTCTGACCCCACAATTACCAGCAGTGGTGGGATTCAATTTTTTTAACAACAGGTTCTGTGGGCGTGGCTACGTGTATAGGGACTACTCAGAGGGCTGAAAAAAGTCATTTCTGACTAGTCCTCGCACTTTTGACTGGTCCTCACACTTATGACCATCCTCACATTTATGCCCGTTGCAGCATTCTTAACAACTGTGTCACTCATTTCACAACTGCTTCTCTTCACCATGGTGACAAGATAGGGCAAAAAACGTAAAATATGAGGACAGTTGTAAGTGCGGTCAAAAGTGCAAGGACCGGTCAAAAATAACTTTTTCAGCCCTCTGAATAGTCCATATGCACAAAAGGACTACCCAGAGGGCTGAAAAAGTGATTTCTGACAGGTCCACGCACTTGTGACCGGTCCTCGCATTTATGACTGGTCATCATTTATGCCCATTGCAGCATTCTTAACAACTGTGTCACTCATTTCACAACTGCGGTGATTCATGTGACTGGGTGGCCGTGGCCAGGTGGCCATGTGGCATCACTTCTTTGCCCTAATGACAGTTTTCTGTAATGGTCATAAGTGTGAAAAACGGTCATAAGTCACTTTTTCCAGTGCCATTGTAACTGTTGTAAATCAAGAATTACCTGTACAAAAATACAAAAAGCTTCTTTGCTTGCAAAGCAAAGAATACCAATCCCTAAATACCAATAATTAGATTAGAAATACCTGCAAACTGGAGTTACAAATCAGGGAGGGTACAAGAGCACCTTGAGGAATTAAAATAGTTAAAATGCAATGATAACTATCAGCAGCCAACTCTTGCTCATAAAGTGAAACCCTTTAAGCAGAGAGGTCATTTAAGCTCTCCAGAATGAAGCAAAGGAGCAAATAGAGTATCTGTTGCTTTTTAAACCAATTACCAGAACAAATAGACACAGAATTAGTCAGATTTCCGAAGCTACTTCTTTTCAGGAACAGAGATTAACATTTTTCCTTCCAAACAAAGCTGAATAGAGAAAATTATTTCATCACTAAACACAGGATTAAAAAATCACCAAGCACAGAATTAAACTTCAACAAAAACCAGTTTTAGACCAAAAGTCAGAAAGGATATGTCAACTCACGTTTGAATGTCAATCTTTCTAGCTAGCCAAGAAGCCTTGCTGAATGTCACTCATCTTGGTTCCTTGTCATTAAAAGCTCCTGCTCCATTATTCAATTATTTCTTCAAAGTGCTGATCATTGTATCCCGGCTGGAAGAACTCCAATAGGGGAATGTTTCCTCCCAACAGCGATGTAAAAAGCTTAAAACCCTTCCCCTTTAAGAAAGTCAAGCAAAAAAAAAAAAACAAAAACCAGAAACCCTCCGAGAGCCTCCAGAACCGGAAGTGATAGTAAGTCTAGGCATACTGCCGGAGAGGCAGTTTCTGTAAGCTGGGCAATAAAGATTAGGCTAGGAAACAACACTGAATGTTGTAATTCCTTACAGGATTAACTCTGTAAAGTAGAAAAAAAACAAAAGGAGATTTCTTTTAACAACCGGTTTGCCAAACTGCTTAACTATTTAACAACCGGTTCTACTGAACGGTTGCGAGTTGGTAGAATCCCACCACTGATTACCTGCTAGAGGACAATAGCCATGGTTAAGTTGACAGGAAGTTGGTAGCCACCCCCATTCCCACTGTATTTTGGGATCTGCACTTGCCTTATAGCAGAGGACAGAACAGTGATGGCGAACCTTTTCGGTACCGAGTGCCAAAAAGGTTGCACGGAAATGTGCATTTGCACTTATCGGGGCTGTGCCCCGGAAAAGCCGAACTTTCAGGTTCTAGCATGCATGCGCGCCCGATGATCAGCTTTCAGCACAGCCACATGCGTGAATGGATGTGCTTCAGAAAAGCCTAACTTCCAGATTCTGGCATGCATGCCCACCCGACAATCAGCTGGCAGGCACGCATGTGCACACCAGTTTTCAGCACTGCCACATGCACAAAGAACAACTGGTCACGTGCGCAACTGGTCATGTGCACACCAGAAACCTGGGAGACACAGGCAAGGCTGTGTGTGTCAGGCAACATGGCTTTGCGTGTCATTTTGGGCATGTGTGCCATAGGTTCACCATCACGGGGATAGAATAAAGCAAGCAGCAGGTTTTGGGGTGGGTTTTTTTTTTTTTTTTTTTGTTTGCAAGAATAAATAAGAACAGGCTTCTGGCCATTTGTAGAACATACTTCAGTTTCATAAAAATTGTTTGAGAGTGTATTTAATCGTCTAATCACACCCCTTTTACTTATTATTTACTCCATATTGATCCTATTGCTCCTCTTTTCAGGAATTGAAGAATTCTACAAACTGCAGTGAAGAAAGATGAATTTCTGTTGCGCTCCCCTCCCCCAAAAAAGTGCCAGTAGTCCTTCTTGTGGAACTTGGACAGCACTCTTAAAAATGCTGCTCCCGTTCAGGAGTCTGCAAGTGTCTCCTGAAAGCAAGGCATGCTTGCTTAACTCAGGGATATGCCCCTTGTCATTAAGTCACTAAGAAGTTTTGCCTTCCAAGCCCATGTTAATTAGCTGCCCTGTCACATCCTGTATAGATGCCTTTCCACTTTTGAAAACAAGAGTTTCCTGAAAAATGGGCTTAAACTTCCTAGCAAGGCTCTGGACGGTGAATATTCAGATTAGTGGCAGTCTTTGTTTTGCTTAGAGAGAAGCAGTCAGTTTATTCTTCTATTGCTAATAATGCTTGGAGCGGCGGAGGTAGTTTGTTGAGTTCACATATGGGGTCCCTTCCCTAAGGAGAAGGAATAATCACCACTGCTCAGGTGGTACATGGGACAACAGGAGCAGATCTGCTGTTGTGTTCCCACCTGGTGCAGGGTGATTTGAAGGTCTTTCAGGCTGCACAGTTTCGAGACGCAATCAAAAGCAGACGTCCATAGGGATTTACGGAATGTTAAGAGGGATGGAGCTGACCTCACTTCCAGTGGGGGAGAGGAGATTTCACAAGGTGGGTGCTATGTCACTATTGATTCCATAGAATGTTGGGGTTTGGGTTTTTTTTTGCAAAGCTTACAATATGTTCTTTGAAATTGGGAGTTGCTGAATTCCAAGTGTCGCATTGTATGTGAGTGACATCAAGTCAGTGTTGATTCTTAGAAACATGGATAGATTTTCTCCACAAGTCCATCTACCTTGCCATCCTCTTCTCTTCTTTTCTTTCCTTCCACCTTTCCCAGTAGTAGAGCTTTCTCTAGGAAATATGTCTTGGTATTAGGTGTCCAAAATATGATAATTGGAGTCTGATCATCTGTGCCTCAAGAGAGATCTCTGGGTTGATTTGTTTGATTAACCATTTGCTTGTGTTTCTTAGCTATCCATTGTCTTCTCCAACACCAAAGTTCTAAAGTGTTAATATTCTTTCTATCCTGTTTCTTTCAACTGAGTGTCACAGGAAATACCGTTACCTGTGATATTTTGATCTTTGTAGGTATAGGTACCTCAAAGCACTTGGATATTTTTTCCAAGGCCTTAAAGATTCCTCTACCAGGTTTTAATCTGCAGATGTCATTGTAATATTGTGTCTTCTAACAGATCTCTGAATCTCTTTGTTAAGTTCATGAAGCCTAATTAATATTATTTAGTCATTGATTGCATTGCAGTCACATGCTATTGTTGCTATACCCTTTGTAGATATAAAAGCAATATCATTCCTTAGTTTTTCACAATATGATCTTCTGACTGGAAGTGTTCCATCCCAGTCCATCTTGGGTTGCTAATGCCCATGATGTCAATTTGTTGTCATTTCATTTCATCCTTCACTGTGTTGAGTTTTCTTATGTTCATATTTCTTACAATTCACATTTGCAGCTTTTCCTGTATGGCAACTAAATATTCTAAAGGCTTTAATTTAGCCATGTCACAAACATCATTAGATCCTCAGCTCTTCTGCATTAGCCAACTGAGTGCCATCCAACCTGAGGGGCCCATCGTCTGGAACTTTATCATCATTACATATTTTCTATTCATGTGGTATTCTTGGTAAAAGTACATGTGTGTCTTTCCCATTACCTTCTCCCATGCATTATTACCTGATGTCTTTTCCATTGTCACTAATATGATCATCCACCTCCAACATCTTTCTGTATTTTGCTACCCAATATGGATGTCTACTTGCTTTAGTTCACCACCACCGCAATTTCAGGGGAGGGAACCTATCCAGTTAGAACAATGTTTGAGACATGGTATATATTATAGCAGACCATGATGTTAACTGAACCTATAATATACAGATAGTAAATCTAGGACTTTTTCCCAAATATACACCTGCTTCATCAGAAAGAACGCAACTCACCCAGTGAAAGTTGTTTTTCCAA
Organism: Masticophis lateralis; assembly: GCA_030761175.1. Classification (NCBI taxonomy): domain Eukaryota; kingdom Metazoa; phylum Chordata; class Lepidosauria; order Squamata; family Colubridae; genus Masticophis; species Masticophis lateralis. The sequence continues at coordinate 218,559,802 of JAUDYJ010000001.1, forward strand.
GTAACTGATACTGAAGCCAAAGAGCTGCAGAATATCCATTTGTATACTCATATATATTGAGTTATACTCCTACTCAATTTACTGCTCTACTTAGAGTATACTATAGCAGCTGTATCATTCTGCCTAAATTCTAGGATCAAGAAAAATAGGTACTTACTGATGCTTCCAATTTTGAAACCTCAGACAATTTCATCCACTGATTCATATAAACATTAAATATGGAAGACAGCATCCTCAATCCAACAGCCATGCATGCCAAGCAAAAATATTTCAGTGCAAGGCTACAACCGTACAGTCGGAACAAGAGTTGCTGCAACTTTGGGCCTAGAACTTCCTCGGTTTCAGAAAGTTCATTCAGCATGATGCTGTGGTGATGGCTAATGTCATCAAAAGCCAATGACGGATGAGAGGGACAATTTCTTACTGTCCCTGTTTCTCTCTTAATGTCATCTAAATTGCCAGTATTCTTTTGGTCTGAGAATGATTAGCCACTTTAAGAAACACTGTTTTAAAATGAAATATTAGTCACTGAAAAATAGCTATCATAGGTTTCCAAGCCTACAGAGGTGGGGACAGGAGAGATGTCTATGCTTAATCAAGAGTCAAGACTCCTCATGGTAAGCTAGCCTGATTCAAGAGTCCTGCCTGCCTGACAGAATCACCCTGAGAAATCTGACTTGGCTTTCTCAGGACACCTTCCCTGATATTGTCACAATTGCTTCACCGAGATCCATGCTGCTATGAATGACTGATTTTCTAAGCAAATTTGTCACTACTAGTAACTAAGACTTCTCCTTCCAACTGAATGAGATAGAACTAACAAGAAGGCATTCAGGATCCCGCAGAAGAAGGGAAATAAGATTTGGCAGGGGTAAGGAGGTTCACAAATTCAATCTCTTATGTGCAGCACTCTTATAATTGGCCAAATCTGCATCAAGCTTCATACTATTTGCACTCTTGTCGCCACCCCATATTGTTTCACAGCCTTTAAACTGAAAACCAAGAATACCACAAGCTCTGTGGTGGTGTCTCTTTCCATGTCAGCATCCTATAGTGAGATTAAGGCCTCAGAAGAATATCCCTCTCTGTCAGATGGAAAATAATCCCATGATATTCTGGCCAGTAACAGCTTTTAGAATGATTAATGATACAGTGCTCAAACCACAACCAAATTCAGTTCAGCCTGTAGAGTCAAGGTCTTAATATAAAGCAGCTTGAAGTTATCACGGGTAACTTCTGTATGGCTTTGCTGGCAGCACTTGATAGAAGTTGTAGTCCAACACATCTGGAGGGCACCAGTTTGTAGAAAGCATATTTTAGAGTCTCCCTCTCTCCCTCCTTCCCTCCCTCTCTCTCTCTCCCTCCCTCCCTCTCACCCTGTCTCTCTTAAATTTCTTGGGAGTTTAAACATTGACAGTTCCTTTTCAAAAGATGGGTGGGGTGAAAGTGAAGAAAGAGAGGCCAGAAAAAGAAGAAAGAGGAACTGTTTTGTGAAATGTGTGTGCCCAAATGATTGTGCAGATCCACTTTAAATATGATCTTTTAGACCCAGGAGCCTTCACCAATTCTGGAAGCACCATCAGCTCTGTAAAAAGTAGAACAGTTCTTCTGCCAATCTGTGCCATAAATCTGAATTTGCCATTACCAGTTCAGTCACAGCCATGATACTCACTATTAAGAGTAAAATCTCAACCCCTGTGGCTTATAGTTGTCAGTGCCTGACTTTTTATAAATAAGATGACCACGATAAAATTAAGTTGTTAGCCACACATGATCATTTACAATAAACGGACATGGTAGGAAGCACAGTAAGGGCTATGATATGGAAGGAATAAATTTTAATCTGTTTTCTGCTACTTGCAATAGAAAGGAAGGAATAAAGTTAGAATTACATCTGAAAAATAATTATTTTAGCACACACTATCTGGGGTGGGGGAGAGAAAAGAATAATTACTCTACACTGATGAATATAACTTTTAATTCTTTGATGTCTATGGAAATTTCAAGAGCAGGCCAAGGAGAATTTTTTCCCTCCAGGTTGATATAGCATTTCATATGGCTGGTTTGGGTTTCTCCCACCCCCTCAGATTGGAACTTGGTAACAGTGGCATGCAGAAAAATTACCCTCCATTTTAATATCAGCTGTCATTCAGATAAATGAATGCATTTGCTTTCAAAATTTATTTCAACAGAGAAGAATTTCTTAATGGCAGAGTGTGGTATTCTTTCATTGTTTTGTTATAAGGTGGTCAAAGGGTATGTGTAAGTTTTCTGGGTTCTCCCTCCCTCTTTTGTCCAATCCTTTCCCCATCAGTCTGCAACCTCCCTGGCTTCTACAGAAAATCTCAAATCACAAATCACAAATCTCAAATCACATTTCACAATAAAGCTCAAAACATATCAAGAAGCATCTGAAAGAGATCATAACTATCTTGAAGATGAGGCAGTAAACAAAAATCTATCTTGTGATTTTTGAGGGTTGAAATGCTGAATTTGGCCTAATCTAACCTGCTAATTGATTATTTAAACTACTGTTTCCTTTGGGGCTTGCTGTCCCTATGTGCTATACATTTTTTAAAAAACCCTTTCTGTTTATGAAATATACCGCACAGAGAAGCAAGTTTGGTTTCTGAGAGTACATATTGTTTTATGAGTATGCTTGGATGCCACTTTATTGGTTCTTACATTTATTGGCCCATCTTTCGTCTGATGATTCCAGGGTGAAATTCAAACAATGATTCTGTTTATCTTCATTAACATTTTGCTTGTGTAGTTCAGGCTGGAAGGGAATGACCAAAGCAGGGTCATCCAAATGTCTGGCTAAAAAGGAAGGAAGCTGAGATCCTGCTCTCTTTGCTCTGGACCAGTCAACTGCTTGAGGATGCCACCTTCCTTCCTATTGCAGCCATGCTAAGATAAATTAAGAGCGACCTCTGAACTAACTCCATCTGAAGGTCATGTCTGGTAAAGACGTCTGGCCCAGACTGAGTCCTTGGTTGCAACGCCACAGTTTTAGGATTCCTTCCTTTTGGAGACTTGCCAAGGAGCCTGTCTGAGGATTTTCCAGAAATGGTGTTTCAATTTTTGTTTGCTGTGATCTAAGATTAGGAAAACAATATTCAATTCAGAATTTGAAGGTATGTGAGAAAATTAATGGACACTTAAAAATGAAACTAGGTATGTTTAGCTTAGCCTAACAAAGAGAAGGCTTATGAGAAACTGGATAGTTTTACAAAACGTGAAGGGGTACCACAAGAAGGTGTCAATTTATTCTTAACAGCAGCTGAGAGAAGGACAAGAAGCAATGGGTGGAAGCTCAACAGAAGAAGAGGTGATCTGGAAATAAGGAGGGATTTACTGATGGTGAGAACAGTTTTGATTCCCAGAGTTATGAGTGCTCCATTATTGAAAGTTTTAAAGAAAAGATTGGACAATCATTTGTCCAGGATGGTATAAGGACTCCTTTTTTAGGCAGAAGTTGGACTTGAAGACCTCCAGGATCTTTTCCATCCTTATAATTCTATGATTCTAAATAACATTTGAATCAAAGACCTAATGCAGGGGTCAGTAACCTGTGACTCTGGAGCTGCCTGTGGCTCTTTCATACATCTGCTGCAGCTGTCACTCAAACTATGCATCACAACCGCCAATGTGCGACACCTGCCAGCATGCAATTTATTGAGCTTTTCAAACCCCAGTAGGCCAATCATGGATAAATCCAAGAAAAGAAAAGTTTCAGAAGAAAACAGAATGTTTAATTCAACTACATATGCTAGTTTTGTGGCTGCTCAAGAAATAGTCAGGCACGGGAAGGAGTTTGTGGCTCCCGGTGTTTTCTTTTCTGTGGGAAATAGGTCCAAATGGCTCTTTGAGGGTTTTAAGTTTGCAGACCCCTTGCCTAATGTAATGATCTGCAGGGTCTTTCTCCCCTGTTCTATCTCCCAGTTGTCTCTTTCTGGAGTAAATGTGAGCTTTTACTGTGGATGAACACGGGATGAAGAAAAGGTACTTTTTGCTGGACCTTGCTATAATCCAGGGGTGTCAAACTCAATTTCATTGAAGGCTGCATCAGGGTTGTGTTTGATCTCGGGGGGCCAGAGTAGGCATGGCCAGCTTGATGTCACTCATGTCAGGGTCACCTTTGGTGGTGCAAGCGCTCTGCAAGTGAAAATGGGCTCCCAAGCTGCATTTTTGGCTGTGATGGCCTCCTGCAACCCTCTGTCAGTGAAAACAGATCTTGGGATGGCCATGCACGGACCATGGGAGCTCTGTTTTCATTGGCAGAGGCACAGCAGGCCGGTCCTTTGCTGTTTCCAAGATAGCTTTGTGGATCAGATCTAAGCACCCTGCAGGCCAGATCCGACCCCTGAGCCTTGAGTTTCACATCCCTGCTATAATTCAACATCTACCTTCACAGTAGATATGGACTCTTAACATTCTAGGCATATCACTAAGTTGAACATTGAATAGAAAATACAACACATATTTTAATAGTTATTTTCTATTGTCTTTAAAAAAATTATGTCTATACTTGAAATAAATAAACCATCAAGTAACATTATATGCTTATTTTATCCTTCCTTGATTTTACATTCAAAATCCAAATATGGAAGACACTTAGGCTTTGTTTCTCACTGTTGTTTTTGTGCTTGATATGCAAATGCTTTGCTGCACTGTGTACAGTGAAAAGGAAATTACATTAACTTCTCCACAATATTAAGTTATGAAAGAGCCTTACAATATTGTGTTTCTAAACTGTTATTATGAAAGATGCATCTACATCAGGTGCAGTGGTGGGTTTTAAAAATTTTTACTACCGGTTCTGTGGGTGTGACTTGGTGGGCATGGCATGGCTTGGTGGGTATGGCTTGGTGGGCATGGCAGGGGAAGGATACTGTAAAATCTCCATTCCCACCCCACTCCAGGGGAAGGATACTGTAAAATCTCCATTTCCTCCCAATCTGCTGGGACTTGGGAGGCAGAGAATAGATGGGAGTGGGGCCAGTTAGAATTTTTACTACCAGTTCTCCAAACTATTCAAAATTTCCACTACCGGTTCTCCAGAACTGGTCAGAACCTACTGAAACCCACCTCTGATCAGGTGGCATTGTGGGCAATTTGCTCTTGTACTTTTTAAGCAGCCATTTGATTCTTCTCAAATGGTAGTACCTCCCATTTCCAGGAGAATCAGGGCAGTGCAAATTGTTCATTGGCTGGCTCTGATGTCAGGCATGGCTTGTTCACCATGCTGGCCAGCTGGTTGGCTTGTCTTTCATATAGCTGTGAAGTTATTTTTCTGTGTTGCAGAGTCAAATCATAGAAAGATTGGCTTTCTTTTTTCAAAGGTGATGTTTTAAAAAATAATTTTGGAATCTATACACAAAGAATGAAATTGGCATGGGATTTAAAATCTGGTATAAAAAAAGTAAAGATGGGGAGAAAGCAGAGCATACTAGAAAAAACAATACAAATCAAATAAATAATATTAATAACAATAGCAATAGTTAAAATATTGTGGAATTTCCAAATACAGACTGATAAAGTCTTGGCTCATAACACTCCAAATATAATCATGGTTGTAAAAAAAAAAGTCTGGATAATTGATGTGGCAATACCAGGGGATAATAGACTAGAACACAAAGAATTGGAGTAGATCACAAAGTATGCTCTTCAAAGTTTATGAGTCTTTACTGATTAGCCCTTGGGCCATACAAGTAAGATCTTCAAAGTATGAAGATCCAAAAACTGAAACTGAAAGATTGTGGGATAAACCAGCTATTGTGGTCCCAGTGGTTATTGGCACATTGAGTATCATACCAAACACTCTTGGATGACACTTAGAAAATCTGTACATTGATAAAATTTCCATCTGTTGGAAGTCTGTAGAGATTCTCAATCATCCAGGACATGGTTTTCCCAAAGGTGCTTTTTCAGGAGGCAACTGGATTTCCTTGCTTTTTTCTTTTGAAGACATTTCTCTTCTCATCCAAGAAGCCTCATCAGTTCTGACAGGATAGTGGGGAATGGAAGGATTTATATTCCTTGTAGACAGCTGGTCATTTGCATCCTTTTAGAGGGTTGTTGAAGCACTTGGAGGTTTATCTGTATCCTCAGGAAAAAGAAAAAGAAAAGAGAGGAGAGGAGAGGAGAGGAGAGGGGAGGGGAGGGGAGGGGAGGGGAGGAGAGGAAAGGAAAGGAAAGGAAAGGAAAGGAAAGGAAAGGAAAGGAAAGGACACTGTTGGTGCTTCATCAAAAACTCTCCATCTAGTGTGCCCCAGAAAGAACTATTCTGGCAGCAGACACATGCCATAGGATTGCCCTGCATTCCTGTTTGATGCAAAAGTATGTTTGATCAGTTCTCCACAATGAATATCATATCACATCAAACAATCTATTGCACTCCAATTGTATGGAATTATGGCTGCTGTCAGTCAGGCAGTTGTCTATTGCTTTGAATGCTGCCTTTCCTTTTATTGAGAAAAAAATGATAGCACATTAATAAATGAACTTTTGTATGAATTCCACGGACATGTTGAGATGACAGTGCTGTTCTTTTTGCTTTGTCCTTCTTCCTTCCCTCAGTCCTGGTCTGCTTTTGTTTCTTTTAAGTCTTATGTCTTCTCTCTCTCTCCCTCCCTCCCTCCCTCCCTCCCTCTCTCTCTCTCTCTCTCTCTCTCTCACACACACACACACACACACACACAGAGCACAAGACTTCACAAGGTACACATGACTGGGAAAGAATGCTTCCTTTGTTCCTATTTAAGGAATTAACAACATTTCTTGCCTTGTTATATCTTCCATTCAAAAGAACAGTTGATATACATCAACTTGTTTATGGCTTACCTTTAATAAAGTAGGATATCCATTGTAAACTATGCTGCAGATATAATTGATATAATTGATATCTGTTGTAAACTATGCTGCCATTTATTTTTAAAGAAAAAATAGGAAACAATATAAAAACAATTTAAAAATATAAAGTCATCACTCTTTCATCATTATGGAAAGAAAAAGATGGGTATTTTTTTAAAAAAAAAATCTTCATGCACAGGTAGTCCTCAACTTATGACCACAATTGAGCCCAAAATGTATGTTGTTAAGTGAGAACTTCGTTAAGTGAGTTTTGCCCCATTTTATGACTTTCTTGCCACATTTGTTAAGTGAATCCCTGCAGTTCTTAAATTAGTAACACGGTTGTTAAATGAATCTGGCTTCTCCATTAACTTTGCTTGTCAAAAGGTCGCAAAAGGGGATCATATAACTCCAGAACTGTCATAAATGTGAGTCAGTTGTCAAGCATCCAAATGTAAATCACGTGAACATGGGGATGCTGCAATTGTCATAAGTGTGAAAAATGGCTGTAAGTCACTTTTTCAGTGCTGTTGTAACTTTGAGCAGTCGCTAAATGAACTGTTGTACCTTGAGGACTACCTGTATAACAGATTTCCTCCTTTTGCTCACATGATATGAGCAAAACATGGTATGCCTGCTTCATCTGTAGAACTTATATATCTATCCTCATACTACTACCTTGCTCCAGAGGCTGACTTCCTAATCACAACATAGAGATAGTCTTTAAAATTGTCTTAATAGCAATAGCATATAGTCATATATACTACTTCATAGTGCTTTACAGCCTTCTCTAAGTCGTTTAGAGAGTCAGCCTATTGCCCCCAACAATCTGGGTCCTCATTTTACCAACTTTGAAAGGATGGAAGGCTGAGTCAACCTTGAGCTGGTGAGAATCAAACTGCGGAACTGCAGGCAGCCAGGAGTCAGCAGAATTCGCCTGCAGCAGTACTGCATTCTAACCACTGCACCACCACGGTTTAATGAAGGCGTTTGCTTTTTACCTATATTTTAACACGAACAATTCTTCGGTGGATTCTGAGTACTGTTAAGATATAAGTTGGGTCAATCCACATTCAAGTCTAGAACAAATTCAGAAAGATTTGGGAGATTCATTTTTTCGTATAAGGGAGTGGGGCAAATGAGAGGAAGGCAGAGTTTTGTGACTGATAACTCTCATTTCAAATTACCATAATTACAGTCTATAAATACTATAATTTTTTTCTTGGCTCTTTGACATAGATGGACGAAATGTATGTATATGTACAGGGAGGCCTCGAGTTACAACCACAATTGAACCCAAAATTTATGTTGCTAAATGAAACATTTGTTAAGTGAGTTTTGGCCCATTGTACAACCTTTCTCGCTACAGTTGTTAAGTGAGTCATCACAGTTATTAAATCAGTAACACAGTTGTGTTATCCATTGACTTTGCTTGTCGGAAGGGCACAAAAGCTGATCAACCGAGCCTGTGTAGCGTAGGGGGCTAATGCCTCCTACTAAAAGCAGCAATTAACACCAGCTGCCTGTAATTTCTCTGAGTTCAATCCTAGCCAGGCTCAAGGTCGACTCAGCCTTCCATCCTTTCTAAGGTGGGTAAATTGAGGACCCAGTTTGTGGGGGCAATAAGCTGACTTTGTATAAATATACAAAAGTATGAAGGCTATTGCTTAACGCATTGTAAGCCGCCCTGAGTCTCCGGAGAAGGGCGGCATATAAATCAAATAAAAAAAATAAAATAAAAAAAAATTTAAAAAAATCAAATGACCCCAGAATACTTTGTCAGAACAATTCATTGAGAAAGGGGAAAAATCAATAGGACAGTAAAATGATATATCTAATTAAAAGTTTTGCGCGCTTATATAGCTCGGTGAAAATATTTGTACACCTGTTATGTGAGTGTAGGGTTAGCATTCCTTAAAAAATTATAAACATAAAATTTATCAATCTGACCATATGATCTTCGCTCTGGGCACACAAGCTCTTCAGAGCTCACACATGAAAAACATGTCCATTCCCTACCTACCTGCTGTGTGGAAGAAAAGAAAGAAGACAACTTGACAGAGGGAGAGGAAGAAAGCAAATATAACAAAGAGAAAACCAAAGAGTGCTCTAATAAGAGCCTCAGATAGCTCAACAGGCTAAATAGCCTGTTATTAACATTCAGCTGTCTGCAATTATTGCAAGTTCGAGGCTCAAGGTTGACTCAGCCTTCCATCCTTTCTAAGGTAGGTAAATTGAGGACCCAGTTTGTGGGGGCAATAAAGTGACTTTGTATAAAAAACTATACAAAAGTATGAAGGCTATTGCTTAACGCATTGTAAACTGCCCTGAGTCTCTGGAGAAGGGCAACATATAAATCTAATTTAAAAAAAAAAAAGCAGAAAAAAAACTTTTTTTTAGCTGTGTCCACTTTGGATCTAGCCACACCCATCAACACTTTTATCCAGTGGCATACAACCTGCAGCCAATGATCCCTTAGAGCGGTGATGAACTTCCAGGTTCTAGCCGCGCATGCATGCCCAAAGAGTAGCTGAACAGTGTGCATGCGCAGGCTGGTTTTTGGCATTGCCACACACATGAAGGGATCGTGCTCTGGAAAAACCAAACTTGCGGGTTCTGGTGTGCATGTGCACCCGACAATCAGCTGGCTGGCATGCATGTGCACACTGATTTTCGGCACTGCTGTGTGCACAAAGGACAGCTGATCATCACACACGCATGCAAGCCAGAAACCCAGAAGACAAACAGGAAAGGCTGTGCATGTCGACTGACATGGCTTCATGTGCCACTTTGGGCACGCGTGCCATAGCTTCACCATCACGGCCTTAGACAGTGCATCTCATCTATTTGCTAAACTAGTCATTCAAAACTCCTTATGGAGTAGAAATGGTTGGTTTCCTGCCTTCATTCTGGGAGATTTGCTACTACCATGGTTTCATTTTACTTAACAATAACATTGACCCTTACTATTGAAAAAGCAATTTGTCATACCAATAAAGGAGAATATTTATAGCTCAGGGTTAATATAGATGAAATAATCTTATTAAATACTTTGTTCGTTACATACAGTAGTTTTGTGTTCCCTTTAGGTGTTTGAGCAGTATATATATATGTGTGTGTGTGTGTGAGAGAGAGAGAGAGAGAGAGAAAGAGAGAGTGGAAAGCTTGATCAGAGCTGCCGTCTCTCTATAAATACTGTTGGGGAGGTGTGGGGTGCTGGCTTTGTTGCTGTGAGTGGGTTGGTTGCCTGTGTTGTTACATCTTGATTGGTTGATGGAGTTAATGTTTGCAGATTAGTCAGCTGTTTTGTAACATCCTGTGTGAGTGAGGTCCTTGATGTGTGCCCATTAGTCTTTTGTGTTTTAACGACCTGGGTAATGGGCTGTGTGTTAACATTCTGAGTTCTAGTGTTGTGATATCCTGAGTTTTTTGATGTAATGTCCTGACCAAAACTTGCATACCTCTACCCGTGAAAATCTACAAAAACAAACTTTATAATTTTATTGTCATTGTACGTGTAGTCACAGTGTACCCATACAACGAAATTCACTTAACACCCAAAGACCAGGTCCACAGACATAACAATCTCCAAACACCCACCCACCCACCCACCACAAATTCCCCACCCCTAAACCACCCAAACATCCACACAACAGACCAAGTAATGAGGGCTCCTTAGTGCTCTCTGAGCTTTCTTTCTTTCTTGCAGGCATTTCAGTACCCAAAGTAGCACTGACGATGTTACCTAGTTTGGGTAATGAAACGTCCACAAGAAAACACCCAAGCCCAGAGAGCATTGTGGAACCCTCATTGCAACTTGGCTTTCCAAAAAGTGACATTGTGGGATGTCCTGCCTGGATGGTAGTGAACGTTTAGCCCAATCTGATACTGTTGAGCCCTGATGAAAGAAGCGAATATTACCATCTACTGTACATATGAGTTCTGTGTCAGTACAAGAACAGTGTTATCTTTGGAGCTGGCTTCTCCTTTTTGAATATCTTGTTAACAGCCATGCTTCCTCCTGAAGTGATCATACCTCGGAGGGCTTCTTCTGCTAAAGAAGGATTTGCCTAAGTGTTCTGGCCCAGTTCCAGCTTGGATAATTACATTCAGCCTAATTTATTAGTTTTATTAGGATGTTTGTATTCTCCCCTTTGCATACCTCAATATTGTACCAGCCATGCCGTTAAAACACACTGGTGGTGTAGAAGAGAGTAAAGGCAATTCTACTTAGATATACAAATAAGCCTTTAATGATCTCTGATTTGTGAAGCTGTTGTAAGCAGAGCAATTCTGGTGCCAGCATTGTTAGGAGGTGAACTGAAACAGGAATAAAAATGAATTTGTGCTTCCACTGAGGTTGCTCTTCAACATCAAAGCAGCCATAAATCAGGCTGCCGTGTTCCAGTGTGCACAACCACTGGCATCCTTTTCAATCTGATGATGATGGTTTGTCTATGAAGTCTGATTACAGGGAGGTAGGCTCAGAAATTGAGGGGGGGGGGGCATAACAAAATATTGCACAGTTGTATATGCCAGGGATAGGTCTTCAGTTCCCCATACCTAGAGCCAGAAACTTTCTTTAATTGAGATCTATATCTCAGAAATAAAATTTGCTGGCTCCAGACAATTACAAATCCCTTCCTTCAGATGTACCATAACAAGACAGGATATGAAGGCACTTTCTCTCTTTAGGAGATGTCCATTCTCCATATATTTACATGAAATCAGGTCTCCTTTTAAACTGAGAGCAACACCTGATGACTTCGTACAGCTGTTTAGATCTATTTTCTTGGCAATAATGTGGAACTGGTCTGCCACAGGAAACTGCTGAGGTTTTTTTTTTTTTTGCTTTGCTTGTTTGTTGTATTTAAATTCAATTTAATCCAATTCAAAATTCAATCTAGCCTTCATTTCCTGATGATCTCCCATTCAAATACTGTCCAAGATTCACCCTTGCTTAGCTTTTCAAAATCAGCCAAGATCAGCCAAAATGGTGCAACTGAGTTATATTCAATGTAATTTCTGGTAACAACGATATTTGGGGGGGTCAGCCATGTGGGAGGCACAATGAATTTCTGCAAGCTGGAAAGAAACCCTCTTTAACATAAGATATGAAATTATATAGAAGAACTTACAAACTTGTTTTATTCTTACAACTGGTTCAGCACCAGTCTCCATCTCTTTGAAGCGAGATAGTTAGGATCCCGTATAATTTTGCTGATTCCTCACATACATTGTTTCCAAGCCCAAGGTAAATGTGCATTAGCAGTTGATTATTTTCATTCACTGTGGTGATCCATTCTTATTACTTCTACCCAAATACCAAATATGGATGACACTGGTGTATAGCATGGTATGATCGGTCACGTTTGTCAGACCCATTCGAATGTATGAATCAGCATTTTCTGCAAGCTGAGTTGAACAATGTGCCTAGGTTTACTTTTAATAACTGGAATTTGATGAGGCTGGAAAAGATTACATCCTTTGGGGACTAGAAGGGTACTTCATGAGCTTTAAGTATCCTATAAGGTATGGGAGATGAATTTAAATTGTTAAGATGTGTTTCCTAAATAGTTAAGAAGGGAACAAACCAGGTTATACATAATGGTGAGCCATAATTTTTATCTCATCTTATAGAATGGAGCACAAACCCTGCTTTCTTTGACTCCTCACTCCCACCCCCACTGCTTGATTCTAATTTTCAGAATCAAATTTTCAGGTTCACCAAATTAGAAATAGCTTTCTGTGATTTATTGACTGTTACACTCACCCTGAGATCTCAATTTTTCCAGCATGCAACAGTCTTAAACTAGGGGTAAACTGTACTTTAAGATTCTGATTTGTTGAAATAATAACAAATTATGAATCTCTCTTTGATAGAATGATTTTTTAAAAGTAGATGTAAGGTGCCTGATTTACTTAGTTGCTCAAGCTTTTTTGAATTATTAAGCAGAAGTGATTATCTATCATTCACCATAAAGTTTGTTTGATCACGATAAGCCAGGATTCTATAAAAAAATGCCTTTTTGTAATATCTTTGTTTTTAAACATTTAAAATCCAGCTAATCCCTTTGGTAAATATTGAGAAATATGTAAAAAGAAAAGTGGAAAAGAAAATTGAATTATGTTTAGACTCAAGGAAATTTCCTTAGTTATGATTGACCAGTCTAGTGATTTCACTTGTCCACCATTTCAGAATGTCACTCAGTAACTGCTACTGAAATTAATGAAAACTTTCTTGTAATTTCATGTTCATAAAACAGCACATCATTGTACTTATTGTTTCACCTTCAGGATGAGTATGTATAAAATGCATATAGGATTGTGTCCACATTGCAGGGAAGAACTCTGTTTAATTAATTTCAAGAGCCAGAGCTTCAATGGGTTAATTCTTCTGTCAGCTGCTCAAAAGCGGGTCAGTTAATAATCAATATCAATATCTCAGGCCAGATTAAAAAACAAAAAAAAATTAGGAAGAAAACAGACTGCACAACTAACAGTTTGGCACAAGGATGAAGAAAGAAGTGGTGCCAGATGACTGATGAGCATCCATAGTTTTTAATTAATTGGGTTGAAAAATGTTACGTGTCAGGTTGAATTTAGGAGCTCACTCAACTGTGATTTTCAGGAATGTCAGAAACACATATCCTTTTCCGTGTCCTACCAGCCATCTTGAAAATCGCCTTGAATATAACAGGTAGAAAAGAGACTGACTAGTCATACAATTATAATGGCCTAGAAATGCTAACACTATAATGAAAATGTCATTTTCATTAATGGAAATGTGTTTTTCCCCTTAAAGTTGTAGTTGATTAACTTTTGTGGTTCTGAAGAGATAACTCAGCAAATTATCTAAATAAAGGCATAGTTAGGCTGAATATAGAGAGTGTAAACTTTAATGCATCCGTTTTCTCACTTAAATTTGGACAATTGGAAATCGCATTAAACACACAGATTGAACAGGACATGAATTGTTTGTATGCCGGTCATCAGCAGCAATTTCCACTCTTGCTGTGCTGTGCCACACTCTTTACAGGAGAGAATTTGTAGTCTATCTTCCTTTAAAACAAATGCCTGTTCCTGTCAACCTTCTGTTAATAGAATCCGTTCTGATATACTCTTTGTTCATGCCGTTTGGCGCTTCAGTTTGAAGAGTGCTTTGTATTAACTTTTTAAAGTCACATTACAAAGGGACGTTAAGATTTCTCAACAGGACTTTTTTTTATTATTTAAAGAAGAGCTTTTGATCTCAAACCTGCTGAGGCCCAGTGAATCCCAACCAATCCTCCAGTTACTCTCCACTATTGGAATCTGAAAAGACCCACCTGAAGGATTTAACTCACTGTATGGCTTCTGCCGTTCTTTTTTAGATCCTTCTATTCATGTGAACCTGAGGGAGCCTCGCTAGGGCACCTTTTGTGATCTGCTAAGTAGCCGAAGGTGCCCTTTCCATTAGCTGTATTCCCCAGGAAATAAAAAGCAGGAGGACACCAACCTATATACCTTATTTCCTGCTATCCCCACTTAAAGGGAAAATGCAGGGGGTCTGCTTAAACATCCTTTGCTACCTAAATGCCTTTTGGATATGGAAGCGCCATAAAAGACTTTCCATTGCATCTATTACCCTACTGCGGTGCATAGCAAATTAGATTTAAAAGCCTACTTTTTTTCTCCCCCTTCCAGCTCTTTCTGTCATTTCCTTTAAATTTTCAATTTAGTGTCTAGTGACAGAATATTCCATAATGTTCTTTAGGACTATATAACACCAATTATGCTAACTGTGAACATGATTTCAAAAGAATTAGAGTTGTATTAAGTTATAGACAAACCATTGGGGAAAAGGTCAGGTTGGAAGCAGGAAAAACTGAAAGAAAGAAAGAAAGAAAAAGAAAATCGGGGCTAGAAACTTTGTGATGTATGTGTTTCTTTCAGCTCCCCCCCCCCTTCTCCTCCACACTCCTATATTTTGTCAAATGTGCACAGCATGGATTTCTTTTTTCAAATAGTGTTGGTTAATTAGATGAGAGTAAACCGTACTCCCTTGTTATTTCACATCTACGCATTTCTCCATTAAGAGCTACTGTTGACTATTACTGGTTGTGCCAAAACATTATTTTTAATTTTGAGTCACTGAGTAGCACAAATGATTACCCAGAGTTGCTTTGTAGATAAAAGATCAGTTACTGAAAGCCTTGAAAGAGTATCGTAAACTGAAAATTATGCTGGATCTTTTTACCAGGGAAACAAGACTTTTGTGGTGAGGGATATATATTATACCCCCCCCCCCGACCACCACCACCCCTCCACCTTCACACAGACAACCAAAAGCTGGGCATCTTTGTAGAGCTGACATCTTTTTAAGGCAAAATTCAGCTGCAACACAAACATTCCACGACGCACAAAATGCCCACTCTGCTTTCTTCCTTTGTGCAGCGCACATCATCTGATACTATCGTGTAATGTGAGAAATTTAAAAACGTAGTCATTGGCGTCCATGTGAATTTTTTGATTTCTATCCACTCCATATAGCTTAGCTGTGATTTTCTTTCTTTTCTTTTTCTTTTTCTTTTTTAAAAAACTGCAATCGGTATCTTTAACTTTCTTCCCATAGCTCTTATTTTGCCTGCTTGTTTTTTAAACTGAGAAAAGCTGTCAGTTTCCTTTATTAGATCGTATCACATGAGGTTGGTAAAAATCAACCCTGCCTGTTCTTTGGAAGGACAGATAGTGAAGCTGAAACTCAAATACTTTGGCCACCAAATGAGAAGAAAGGGCACACTGGAAAAGACCCTGATGTTGAGAGAGATGGAAGGCAAAAGGAGAAGTGGACAGCATAGGATGAGATGGTTAGATAGTATCATTAAAGCAAAGAACATGGATTTTGGCAAACTCCAGGAGACAATGGAGGACAGAGGGGCCTGGCCTGTTATGATCCATGGAGTCGCAACCAGTTGGACAGGATTTAGGAACTAAATAACAAGATAGTTTCTAAGTTATAAACCAGGAGTGGACATTCTTGGAGTTGCTAGAGAACCCCACTTAAATCTGCTTCAAAGCCACAATAGCTATAATGAAAGCTAAGCAGCACCATCATCTCATACAGTTTGGTAGGTCAAGAATTTTGAGGCCTTTTTCGGGGTAGGGAGAGATGTTTTAATTTTTTACCATTTAAAAACACATTATGTGCCTATGTTATTGCTTCCATTTCAATTTTTGAAGTTTACGGTATCTCAACATCGGAAGGGGCAACATTGTAACTTTGAATGTAGCTTTTTTGGGGTGGGGGTTCTCTTGTAACTTTAAATGGTTGCTAAGCAATTGGTTATAACTTGAGGATTATTGTTCAGTTTCCAGGCTGGAATGTGATAGGAATGCATTCTCCACCATGCAGTTCTATTCTACAATTTTCGGCTGTTGTGTTCCAATGGAAATCTATTCTTTATGAAAAGGGATGAGGGTGTCAGGAGCAGTGATGGGTTTTAAATTTTTTTACTATTGGTTCTGTGGGTATCGCGTGGTGGGAGTGGCACAGCTTGGTGGGTGTGGCAGGGGAAGGATACTGTAAAATCTCCATTCCCTCCCCAATCCAGGGGAAGGTTACTACAAAATCCGCATTTCCTCCTGATCAACTGGGACTTCGGAGGCAGAGAATAGATGGGGGCAGGGCCAGTCAGAATTTTTACTACAGGTTCTCCGAACTGTTAAATATTAGGCGCAAAGAAGGACTGGACACACACATCAGTAGAAACATTTTATTTAAACTCCGTAAACCGCAATGGCAATCCCAGCCGCGGCAGCCCCTTTTATAGCTCGGAGCTATCCACGGCTTCAGCCACTGACGCTTGCTTAAGTTTCCCGCTCCTGAGTCTCTTTTATTGATTGGCTCGTTTGAATCTGCCATTCAATACTCAACACCAACTACTCAAAATTTCCACTACCGGTTCTCCAGAACTGGTCAGAACCTGCTGAAACCCACCTCTGGTCAGGAGGCAATCACACAATTTTCTTGCATACCGTATATTGTATCCCCTTCTCTCCACTCTCCCCACCACCACAAAAATAGCAGTTTCACAACATTTGTATAGAAGGAATGGAAAACCTACACATTTGAAAACATACCTTGAATGCTCCTCTAGCAAGTTTTCTAATGACATCATTCTAAAGATTATTTCATTGATTGATTGATTGAGTCTCCGATACAACAATCATGCTAAATTCTTGTAACAATTTAACTTTTATTAACTTTTTAACTTTTTAACTTTTAACTTTAACTGGTTTAACTTTTTATTATTATTTATTTGATAATAACAAAGAGCCATGGTGGCACAATGGTTAGAATGCAGTATTGCAGGCAAACTCTGTACATTGCCAGTAGTACGATCCTGACCAGCTCAAGGATGACTTAACCTTCCTTCCTTCCAAGGTTGGTAAAATGAGAGCCCAGATTGTTGGAGGCAATATGCTGGTACTGTAAACTGCTTAGAGAGAGGGCTATAAAGCACTACCAAGCAGAATATAACCCTAAGTGCTATTGCTATTATTTATCTACCACTATCAATCTGCAAGATTGGGCATCATAATTAATTTAAGCTGCAGTGTGTTTTTACACACTACCTTGTCAATTAGTAAAAATGACCAAACATGAATAGGCAAGGTGAGCTATAAATGTCACCTATACAGACAAATACTGTACATAATCTTTGGCTAAAGATACCACAACTTGATCATTTTTGCCTTTTATTGCTTTTTATCTTTAAATTTCAAGAAGCAAGACCCTGTATAGGAGATTCCAAAAAGGAGAAAGAAAAGAAATTCAGATGAGGGATAATTTAAAGGTGTTAAGGAAATGGAATAGAAAGTATATATAGCAAGTGGAAAGACCTTAAGTCCTGAAGTCTATCTGCTCCCTGGAGTTAGTTCAGTTTCCAGGCTAGATTCTGGTGGGAACCAATTCTATTCAATTCTATTAATTTAATTGGGGTAGAAAAGCTCATATTTGATTCCACAGTCTTAGTGGAACACACTTCACCTCACAGAGACTGAGATCCTCTATTCCTTATACCTCACTTGAAATTAAAAGGAAGCAAAATTTGAACACAATAAACTTTTCCCAGTCTAGCAGCTCCCAGCCCTGTTAGTGAAAAGGCTATGGCGGCTGTGAACAATGGGAATGGTAATCCAACCATCTGGTACTCATCAGATTTGGAAAGGAGGTAGGACTTTTTTAAGGGTTGTGTTTTCTGTTTTATCCTTTGGTGATACTTTATTATACACAATCCTGAAATTGGGATCTAAACGGATAGAAAGCTACAAAATAATTGAATAACTAATTCCGTGATGGCAAACCTATGGCACGGGTGCCACAGGTGGCACGCAGAGCCATATTGGTGGGCACGCGAGTATTGCCCTAGCTCAGCTCCAGCGCATATGCACGCTCTGGCCAACTGATTTTCAGGCCTTCCAGTCCCACCGGAAGTCGGGAAACTGGCTGTTTCTGGCCTCCAAAAGTCCTCCGGGGGGATGGGGAAGGCTGTTTTTGCCCTCCCCAGGCTCCTAGAAAGCCTCTGGAGCCTGGGGATGGAGAAAAACGGGCCTACCAGGCCCACCGTGCCATCACGTGCCAAAAGCGGGGGAAGTGTGTGTGGGGGGGTCACATGCGCATGTGTGGGAAGGCGGGGCCCATTGAATTATGGATGTGGGCACCTGCACCCGCAATTCCCCATGCTCCCCCCGCTTTTGGCACATGATGGCAAAAAGGTTAGCCATCACTGAACTAGCTATTTACTTATTATCCTCTAATGAAATTATAAGTAATAGATTGTATGATTTAAGTGTAAGAGTATAATCAAGTTAAGACTTATTAAGAAATATCGTATTTCATTTATATATTGATATTTTAATAAACTACTTTTAAAGGCTACCAGGTACTACAGTAGGCTGTATTTTTATACTAAATGCAAAATGTTTTATAATGAACATAATACAATCATTTACTGGAAACACTGTGAATTGGGGCATTTTCCATTTATCATGAAACCTTATTTAACAAAATCTTGTATTTTAAAGTTGAAAACAGGTACTCTTTAACTTGGATGATGGGTAAAGTTAATTTTGAAACCTACCTTACAATTATTCCTTTACTCCAGGAGTCTCCAAACTTGGCAACTTTAAGACGTCTGCACTTCAACTCTTAAAGTTGCCAAGTTTGTAAACTCCTGTTTTACTCCATTAGTATATCCTGCGTTGTATCACTCTACTGCATGTTGCAGCTTCTTCATTGTTGATAATTGTGCAGGAGGACAGCGAACTTCTCCAATTTTCAATGAACAAAAATGGCTGGCATTCTGTATTGTCCACATTACAGAACAGTCCTGACAGTTAGAACAATTAATCAGTGGAACAACTTGCCTCCAGAATGCTCCAACACTGGAAGTTTTTAAGAAGATATTGGATAACCATTTGTCTGAAGTGGTGTAGGGTTTCCTGCCTAAACAGGGGGTTGGACTAGAAGACCTCCAAGGTCCCTTCCAACTTTTTTCTGTCTTGATATGAGTCTGCCAAAGGAAAAGAATGCATCTCTGCTCCCAGCTTTCTGATGCTAGTCTTGCCTTCTGATCTTTAGTAGGTATTTTACTTTTGATCCTCTGTAGCCTCAGAAAAGATGGAGCAATCAATCAACTTACCAATTGTGCTCTATGTGTACCAAAAGAAATAATGATGCTTTCTTATCTACTGCTTGAGAGTTTTAAGCACTTCGGGAAGGCAAGAAGCATATATCAAAAGGGTTAAACATTGTATGGCAAATTGAGAGACTATCTGTCTACCTTCCAATTCCATTTAGTTCACTCCTGTATGCTAGGCATTTGAGGCTTATGGAATTAGTACATATTTTAGTGACTTATACAGCTATCCTTTCAGTAGTCCAAACATTTCCAGTCTGTAGCAGATTTTGAACTATCTATCATTCAACATGTAAAAAATTGACATGTGGAAGAAGAGAATTACACCTGGATTTGATATTTTCCCCTCTCCAATCACAGCATATAAAATTAGCACACTTTGGAATGAGATTTTCATAAAGTCATTTGCATAAATAAAATTCACCCATGAAAGCATTTCTTACACAATTGATCTTTTTTTAGTTTTCTGGAGAAAGGCTTTGTGAAAACTGTGCATCTTATTTGGAATTGTTTGTCTCAGCCAAGAAACAAAATGCACGGATGGCAACATTTCAGCTATGTTTTTCCAGGCATAAACCTTTAAATCTTTTAGCCTTTGGCTACAGAGCAAATTCCAAGACAATTCCTGAAACCTGTTAAAAGCCAGGGCATACCTCTTTGCCTTGTGTATGGGAGATTTTCCTGTTTTTAAAAAAGGACTCCTGTGCAGTTACAAAAATGAGATCTGCCTAAGAAATGTGATATATCACTGGGCTCCTTACCAAAATGTGGCTGGCTCTAAGGCTGGCACTTCCATTTCAAGGGGAAAAACCCACAAGAATAAAATGCAGGTCGTAATTCTGAAAACAAACCCTCATTCTAAAGATCTCAGTTATTTTGAAAGGTAATGAAAGGCAGTCTCTATAACCAAGAGATTGTCAAGTAAATGGCCTCTGAGCAAAAGTTACTGTATTTTTCGGAGTATAAGAAGCACTGGAGTATAAGACGCACCTTAGTTTTGGGGGAGGAAAATAAGAAAAAAAGCTGATTGGCAGGTGGATTGGCCTCCTGAAATACCCCAATCAGCTGTTCCCAGAGGTGAATTTTAGCAACAGGTTCCTTGGTTGTGAGCTCTGTGCCTTGCTTTTTTTCCTGCCTCTGAAAGCTTCTGAAACAGAGCTTCAGAAAAAAAGCCTCTGAAGCTCTGTTTGAGGGCTTCTTTTCTGAAGCTTCATTTCTGATGCTTTTTTTTCAGCCTCTGAAACCTCCATTTGATAAGCTGGGCAGGGCTACATTTGGAGTATAAGATGCACTCAGATTTTCACCCTCTTTTTTGGGGGAAAAAGGTGCGTCTTATACGTCAAAAAATATGGTAAGTTTTGATAAAGCCAATACATTGGAGAATGAAAGTGAATATACGTGTCCCAGAATAATGTTGCTGAATCCAATTTGGGTCAGTTACCGGGACCAGAGATTTTGTTTTCTTAACTTTTGGACTCATGCTGGAACCCATCCTCAGGGAATGTCTCCCTCACCAGTCTTTCTAATTGGGGTGGTTATGGTGAGAGAGAAGTTCCTGAGGATAGGCTTCAGCATGAGTCCGAAAGCTTGGAAATCAAAACCTCTGGTGACTGACCCAGATTGGATCCTGTAATACATTGGAGAGTCAGTTTGGTGTAGTGGTGAAGGTGCTGGCCTAGAAACTAGGAGATGATGCGTTCTAGCTTCACCTTAGTCATGAAAGCTGACTGGGCGACTTTGGGCCAGTCACTCTCGCTCAGCCCAACCTACCTTACAGGGCTGTTGCTGTGGGGAAAAATAGAAGGAGGAAGGAGTATTGTGTGTGTTCACCACCTTGTGTTGCTTATAAAGTAATAACAGCAGAATAAAAATCAAATAAATAAATAATAAAATATATGGCCCAGTTCTAGACTGATTCCATCTAGAATATCGTAAAATTCATTCCTACTGACTTCCTTGAGGTCATTGGTGTGATGGCCAGAAAACTCACTTCATATCCTTCCGCTGTGATGAGGATTCATTTGACTTTCATAAAATTTTCTTCTGATGGGATCCCTTTTTATTCAAGAAATAGCCTGCCTTCTTTGCCAAAACAACGGTTGATTTTGAGATAAACAATGCACCCCAATGGGGTGTGGAATTGTAAGTATGTATTAAGTCAGGCAGGAATCGTTTGTACGACCAAATCAACACTGCAGCCATATCAGACATAGCTTGTATCCCCTTGGTCCACATTCTTCTTTGTTTTGTGATGCAAATTGGCCTTTTCTATAGGATCTGACAGAGACAAGACGGCAAACTGAGAAATGAAGGGAGTTCTCTGCTGAATTCCTATTCCCTCATTGATCCTTTAGGATTGTTATGAGGAAGTACTGTATTCACTGCTGAGATTCCTCATTAAGTTGTCAGGAAACTGCCTGCTTGTTAACCATGGCCACCCTTTCGCCTCGTTTTTCAAAACACGGCTGAGGTTAAACGTTAAATGTCTGCAGTGAAGGACACCTGTATTTGCTAGTCCCTTTATGTGACTGAGGGATGGTGGTGGTAGGGAAAAGCTTTATAGCTGTATAAATTAGCATAATTAAATTCACATCCATTTGAAAAATAAAAGAAACCCTCTCAATCACCTCTTTCCCCTTCACATGCAGATAGTGGCATTTATCCAAGGTGCTGAGACACAAAGGGACTTTTCTAACTGTTGAAGACCTTGCTGGAAGAAAGAGCAATAGGATTGGATATTGGCCCATGCTTCATCTTTCAAACTAATGAAAAGGATTAGGGGCTTTTCTCTGTTTCAAGAAGGGATGGGCCTCAGAGAAGGGTGTTTCTCTTGCTTTTTACTCCAACACCTATATGTGTGTGTGTATGTGTGGAAGGGAGGATGTAAACAAAGGCTGACATTATGATTCCCTCTCTTTCACCAATCCATTGTTCTGACAACAACTATCAACATTCTTTCCTCCTCTTCCTCCTCCTCCTCCTCCCCCCCCTTTCTTTTGATTTTACAGGGGAACCCTTGTGACCCCAGAAATGCCACCAGGCTGCTCTCTATGGCCTTTGCCAAAGAGAATTCCTCCAGATGAAAACTGACATGGGGTTCAGGGGTTAATTTCTGGAACTGGCACATTTGCATACAAATGAAAAATGATGGAATTTTGCTTCTCCTAAATTTTCAATGTCATCAGCATCAAACAGCAGTCAGCGGCTCCCTTGCTGTTTGAAGAATATTCATTACTTCAGAAGAAGGGGCACCTTGTTTGTATTAATCTCCTCTGCAGGTCAATGACTTAATTTGCTAAACTTCATCTGAAGAGCCTTTCACTTTTGGTCTTCTCGGTTATTCTTTGTTATTTTTTTCATAAGCAGCTCTTAAGGCTTTTCTTTTTAAAAGTAAAAGCATAACCTTTCTCAGCGAAGAGGGAAGGATGGATTTAAAACAAAATAATCAAACTGATGAACTGTCCATCACCTTTTCAAATGAACTCTCATGCTAATCATTTTAAATATATGTACTCTCTCTGCATATTTATCCCCAAATATGCATGACCTAGATATGACCCGTACAATGCACACATATGTATGGATATGTATTGTGCATGCCTGTGTACACATACAAACATGAATATAAAAACTATTTTAATTTTAGTTGGACTTCTTAAATATAAATAAATATGCATGTGACCCACTATTCTATTTACTCAAACATCTATTAAAAATCCATCTTCCTTTTAAAACAGATTAACAAAATTACATTTTTTGTCATGGGCTGGAAGGTTCATGAGTAACAAGGTTATAGCAACAGGAGATGGTGATTAATCCTTAAAAACAATCTCAGTGTCCATTTGAACCTCTGGAAATTCTTACCTCACCTAAAAAGGCTACAACTGAAGATCTTTGCAAATCTGGGCTGCTACATCTTTGTTTCTACAAAGAATCTAGAAAGCTTCTGAATGTGCCTGAAGTCAAATGGATTGTTTAGACCCAGGTCGCCAGACTTTGCAACTTTAAGACTTGTGGATTTTGTTCTGCCCCAGCTATGGACCCCAAAGAACACAGCACACACAAAGTTTGTATAAAACTTAAATTTATTAAAATAACTCAGTTTTTTTCCAAACAAAGGCTGTTAATAAACTTCCTTAACAGCCTACAAGAAAACAAAGATAAAGTAATTACAATCTTACTAAGGTTGGCAGAAAACCCAGAAACAATTTGCAGAGAATCCAGACGCGGAGGAGAATGAACTAAAGTTGTTCCCTACAGTTTGCTTCAGTTGGCCTTAAATAGGCTAAAGGAGTGGCCAATTAGCCCCAAGCTTTACTCTTGAGAAGACCTCCTCCTGAGGAGCCACTCCTGTTTTTTGGCAGCTCTGCGCGCCTGTGCATCGAGAAGAGGCTCCTCCTCCTCATCCTTTTCACTTAAAAGAGCTTCTAGAGGTTCTGAAGGCCCTGGCTGAATCCCTGCCTCTGGCACCACCTCTTCTCCAGCCTCCTCATTGTCTGACTCAGGTGCCAGGTGCACAGGCTGTTGGCGCAGCACCACACCAGCCTCCTCACTGTCAGAATCAGCTACAATCCACACAGGCTGCTGACGGGCCACAACACTATCCCTCAGCGCAGGGCCCTTCCCCCAAGTCTGTCAATCTGGATGCGGTCTGGATGGGAATTGCTCATTAAAGGTGCGTCCAAGATCTGGAGCATGGACAGAGGTTGCATCCTCCCTCCCACTCGATGAGGTATTGGAACCGACCCTTCAGCCACCAGGAATCTTGAATGCTAGCAACCTCATACTCAAGAGATTCATCTCCGTCATGAGGTGCCAGCTGAGGATGGTCAAGTTGGTGGAGCGGACAGGTAGGCCGTTCGGGAACCAGAAGGGATCGATGAAACACAGGGTGTATCCTCAAAGACTGAGGCAGGGTCAGGCGGTAGGCCACTGGACTGATGACCACCTCAACAGGAAAAGGTCCAATGTAACGATGATCTAATTTTCTCACTGGCCGGTCTGAGGGGAAATGCCTTGTTGACAGCCACACGCGATCCCCAACAGCCAACGGTGGTGTTGCCCGCCAAGGGAGGTCTGTGACTCTTTTATAATCTTCCTTGTCAAGATATCATTTCATCAATTGATGAACGGCCTGTAACTCAGTCAAGAATTCATCCACTGCTGGAACTGGGGAGTCAAGGGGCGTGAATGGAAAGAAACATGGATGATAGCCCAGATTGACTAAGAAAAGGGTGGTTTGAGTGCAGGTGTGTTGGGAATTATTAAAAGCAAATTCTGACTGCTAAATATTCTGTCCAATTGTCCTGTTGTTTATTGACAAAGCAGTGCAGGTATTGCTCCAATATTCCAATGACTTTTTCAGTCCCACCATCAGTTTCGGGATGATGAGCTGATGATAAGCAGATCTTGACATCTAAGGCCATCATCAACCCTTTCCAAAATTAGATGGTGAGTCCCTCTGTCCGACATGACCCTATCCGGTAGGCCATGTAGCTGAAAGACATGTTGGATGAACATGCGGGTGGCGGCGTGAGCTGTCGGCAATCCTCGACAGGGTATGAAATGCGCCATCTTCGTCAACATGTCCACCACAACGAACCCAGTCATGAAACCTGAAGATGGGGGCAAGTCTGTTAGAAAGTCTATCGAGATGACACCCCATGGTCTCTCTGATGTCAGCGAGGGCTGAAGTAGTCCTGGGGGAGTGCCCATGGCCGACTTAGCCTGTCAACAATGGACGCAGGACGTCACATATGTCTGGACATCATGACCGAGATGAGGCCACCAGAAAGTCTGCGACACTAGATTAAGGATTTTAAATAGACCAAAATGTCACGCTGCAGGGTTGTGGTGGCATTGGGACAAAGTAAGACCCCTAAGTAGCCCCAATGGTACATAAAGTGTCTCCCGGTACCTCAAGAGATTGTCGGTAAATGTCCAGGGAGAGTCAGGCCCTACTTCATGCTTCCAAAGGTCGATGTAGGCCTCCTGCCACTGTGCCTCCCGGATCTGAACCCATAGGTCGACAGGTTCCTGGATGGCAGCGAATGACTCGACTGGAAGAATTGTCCGAGGTGGAAGCAGGTCCCTGACTTGGGCATATTCGGGTTTCCTCAAGAGTGCATCTGCTTGTTGATTTCGTCCACTTGGAATGTACATTACCTTGAAGTTAAATCAGGTAAAAAAGAAGGACCACCGGATCTGTCGTTCATTGAGTTTCTGTGCAGTCTGCAGAAACTCCAGATTTTTCTGGTCCATCCAGACTTCCACTTGATGTCGGGACCCCTCGAGGTGATGGGAGGTTGCCAACTTCTCAACGCCTCGACCTTGCTCCGATCCATTGCGATGCACTCGGGAGAAATGTGATGGCCCAAGACGTCGATGGTCATCTGGTAGAATTGGCATTTCTCCAGCTTTGCATATAACTGGTGTTCCTTGCAAGCCATTGCAAGACCAGACAGAGATGTTGGAGATGACTTTTCTGGGATGACAAGTAAATCAAAATGTCATTGAGATAAACCACAACAAACTGGTATAAAAGATCCCGGAAAATATCGTTCTCTGTATTTTCCAGAGCAAGATTTCAGATATGGTTTCCCCTTGCCTGCTTCCTGAAGCTGAGAGAATCTGACTGGCCCATGGTCACCTACCTGGCTTTGTGCTTTAGGCAGGACTAGAACTCACTGTCTCCTGGTTTCTAGCCTGAGGCCTTAACGACTATACCAAACTGGCTCTCTTATTGAAATACACCATTCTGTATAGTATTTCCATAGTTTTAATCCAGTGGCAATAGCAAATGTTTGATTTTTAAATCCGGACACTACTGACAAATGTCAAATTCATGCCTCATATTAACTTTGAAATCTCAGGTATTCTTCCCCAGCTATTCCTCTGAGTTGAAACAAATTGTTGGTTTTTAATATTTTAACTTTTGATGCTCAAAAGCATCAAAAGCATTTGTATTGTTCTTTTGTGATGTTGTAAGCTTCCCAGAGTCGCTTGATAGTGAGATGGCAGCATATAAACAAAACAAAACAAAACAAAACAAAACAAAACAAAACGCTGGTTGCTATATACATTCTGCCTCTCCAGCAGCCAAAACAGAGGTAGCTTTGGAGGTAAAGAGGCCCCTGGTCAGATGACCAGGATTATCCTATAGTAGGCCAATTGGAACCGTGATGTCATTTAGGAACTTCGTCTGTACAAAATGTCTGCCCAGATGAGGTTGGTTAATGTTCTGATGGGAGAAAAAAAAAACTCCCCAGGCTCAAATTATCATACTTCAATACATTAAGTGAAGACCCAGAGAGGTGGATTGACTCAGTTACAAGAGTGATGCATGTATCATTGAAAGACTTGAAAGAACAGGTATGGGATAAATCATCATAAATCTATCTGTGTGGTTGCTAAAAGTTGAAAATCACTTGATGGCACAAAGTAAATCAATCAACACATATATAACAGTAGTGGGTTTCAATTTAGTTTGCTACTGGTTTGCTCGTGCATGCTCGATGTTTCTGCATATACACAGAAGTGTCTGGGCGGATGGGTAGAGCCTCCCACCACTGCTACCAGTTCGCCTGATTCGGGGCGAACTGGTAACAACCCATCACTGAAGTTATATGGTATTAACAATACCATATAACTTCAAATTCATTAATAGTATAAAAGAAAATGTGTAGAAAAGCCTAAAAATGATATTTTCATAGGAAAATGCCAAAATATTAAACAAGAATACCTAGAGGTTTTTCTTTTTTTAAAAAAATTTTTTTCAAACAACAACCAACAACCATACACTCTACTCAGTGACCCCAATTCAAACCCTGGCAATCCTGGCAAACACCATATATCAATAATTCATTGCTGCAAATCACATCTATCTTTCTCCTAGTCTGGTTTAATTCTTCACCTTAGCTAGTTCCCATGCCTGAAAAGTCCACAATTCTTGAGGTCTTGATATATTCCAAATAGAAAGGGTTTGCAGCCAAGAAGAACATATGCATCTCCAACACACAGTGGTCTCTCCAGAATCCTATGAATAGGCCTGTTGGGTTTAGCCCAAATCTGGCAAGAGGACAGAGGAATTAATAGCCCAGCCTATCCAAAGATCATAATATGATTGTGAATATAGCAATAAGTTTTACTAATTATGTGTACATGCTAAACTTATTTTTCTCGGGCCAAACAAGATTTGATATTCTGAAGAAAAAAAATAAAATAAGGCAAACCATTGTCCCTTTAAAGGCTTCAGATGGCAGACAGATCTATTACAAGCACCTCAAGCTGACACTCTTTGAATATAGCATTGTGGACTGCCCTCTCTCCCAAGTTAACAAATATCAGCCAGCATTGGGAATTCTGGGAGTACCACAGAATTTGAAGGCATCTAGCTGCTGAAAGCTTCATAAAAATCAGACCGATGTGAAACATTGTCCTTCCTAATTTGCACAGGGTTAATTCAATTATCACCAGAGGAAAAACTTGTGGGATGATGAATTTTGAGGCACACCTAGGAATTTTTGTTGTGTCCCCAAATCTTCTGGGTCTGGCAAAGCCGGTAGAAACTTTACCATGTTTTAACAGTTTTAGAACTTCTAGTGTTTAAAAAATAAAATAAAATAAAAAATAAACCAATCTCAAAGGCCCTAAATGTTATATTTCAAAGGCCAGGTATCCTGTTTGGTCAAAAAGCTTCGCAGTAATTAGAATCTGCTTTTCACCTCAAACATTGTGTAGTAAATATTGCAACAGCCTAATTAGAAAATTGGGTACAATATTTAGCCCTAATCCCTGTGTGCCAGAATTGTTTAACTGTGGAGGAATTGGAGCTCGTTTACTCCCAGTGTGTTCAAAAATTCAAACTTCAAAGGAAATTTCTATCTCCCAATTCCAGCTCATGAGCACATTGGAAGTATAATACGGAAAAGCTTAACAATCCCTGCTGAGGGAAGGGCAATTTGACACCGAGACTACTGTGAAAACTGCTATTGCAACACTGGTAGGCAGAAAGTGCTTATTAGATAAATACCGCTCAGGTCCTGGAGCAAAATGTGCTGGAGTCTTCTGGAAAAAATCTGAGTTGGATAAAGCCAAAGATAATGGAACAGATTTTAAAAGTATAGCAAAGAACTTTGCATTTCTCTTTCATTGATTTTCCTGGTTGCTTTTGGATTTGTAAAAAAAACCCCAAATATTCAGCCACGCAAAACTTCCAGAAAGTTTAATTTTAAGGTCCAACAAAATCTCTTGATGGTATTTTCATTTCATGGCAAGCCATGCGCCTTCCCCAGAGTTGGTTGGTATAAACTGGCATGCTTCTTGACATTTTACAGCAAGACGTGATTAGCATCCTCACAATGACACCATCAGCTGATTGATGTCGTTCCACTGAAGTATGTTTCAGGTAGTCCTCAATTTATGACCACAATTGGGAACAAAATTTTTGTTGCTAAGCAAGGCGGTTGTTAAGTGAGTCATGTCTGATTTTCCAATGCCATTGTAACTTTGAATGATCACTAAACAAATGGTTATAAATCAAGGATTACTTTTATAGTCATCTGAAGCAACCTCTCCCACACCAAATCAAAATGGCGTATTAGTTCAAACAGAGCAGAAAGCTGGAAGACAAAACACATACAGTACATTTCTGCAATTTTGTTTTCAATAATAATAATGTGGGCACTTCTCAGTAAATGTAAAACTTCTTCTGTTTGAACATCACATTTCTTGAACATGGCAAAGTCACACGTAGTTATTAACTCTCAGCTTTAGATGGCATGTTATATCAAGTGTCTGTCAAGATAAGGTAAAGCATAAACTCCAGATTATTTCCTTTTATTTTGACTCCATGGGGCTTAGATACAGGAAGGGAAATGTAAGATGTTTTAAAAGCAAAAGCAAAACAAAACAAAAAAATCTGCTGATTTTAGTCTTAGCCTCTCAGTGGTATAGCACAGAAAGGGGATTTTGACTTGCAAAATCCTGTAAGCAACCACATTTAGGAGAATGTATGTATACAATTGTTTAAGGAACACAGGGTTACTGACACAGATGCCAATTTGGTAGGGCATATGGAACATTTACACTTGCCTTTTCATTCTTTCTTGCTACAGCTGGTGCTGATTTAGTATGTGAAATTTTACTAGCAGGAGTGCTAATCAAGGCAGAGATTCTGTGAGGATTTAGTCATTTATGTAAAGAGGAAACTATGGGGATCATTAAAAAGTAGGCGATTCTCTATGGGAGGAACATTATCATTATCAACCTCATTTTTAAACTAAAGAGGGAGAGAGAGAATGGCCTTGTAAGTATCGTTTGAAGAAGGAAAAACCCGAGTCTTCTGATGCTGGCAGATAATTACAGCCACGGCGGAAAGTTTGGAGGTGAAGGGAATTGTAGGCAGATTCTGACTTTGGGAAGTCAAGGGAAGGATTGGAGGGGTTTCTGGCAAGCGTTCCTTCTTTTTGCTGAAAATTTCTGAGGCAGGAGGGGGATGCCCAGCAGGTTCAGATAGAGACCAGTCATGTTCTCTTTTATGAAAGCTGCAGCCTTGTTCATTGAGGCCAGTGGGTTTATTCCCCAAGGAAATGCGTGTGTTTAAATAAGAGAGCAGCATACAGACAGCAGTTGCCTCTGCAGTGCTGTTAGCAGACCAGTTAGAAGATGAGGCATACTTCTGTGTTGTTCAAAACTGAATACGAGATCCTTTTGCCTCCTGAACCCCTGTTCTCAAAACAAATGTCAATCAGCTTTATGTTCCTAATTTTTCCTAATCTCAAATAGAGGATTCTACTTCAAAAGAAGAAGAATGGGGTGGGGGTGGGGGGGAAACGTTCTGTCTGTCTACCTTTCCTCTTGGGATGTTTGATGTGAAACGTGAACATGACCGTACTGTATATTTTAGTAGAGTTGCTGACCGTTCTGTCATTGTTAAGAAAACAAAGCCAGGCTCAATGTCATAAACGAAGACAGCTTGGCGTTGCTCGGAAACCCCAGTTGATTCTAGTTTAAGAGGCTGGATCGCAAAGACCTGAGCTTCAGGGAGACCCCAACTTTTATTACGGCAAAACCCCTAAAGAAGATATTGCTAAGGTTGACGTACCCTTCCCTTGCTCCTTTCCTGGCAGAATTACTTTCAGCCTCGATGGGCATTGTATTGTGCTCAAACGGCAATCAAGATCACTGCTGTATGTTAAATGAGGTACACAGGTGGCTTAAGGAGGACCAGAGGGCTGAAAACAAGGCGGCATCTGGTGCCCGAGGTGACTAGCTGCATCCCCTCAAAATGGTATCTTTGATTCCCCTACAGGACAGCTGCCAGCTGCCTGTGTCTACAATTATATTCAAGGATAAACTAGCTAGTGATTTGGGACGGCTTCCCTGCTTAGGTTTTTGTACAATTTATAAACTGCGGAGAGGACTTGGGATGGTGAGAGGAACTCACTTGATGGCAGCAATGCTGGAAAATACACTCTCAACTGTCTGACACCAACAAATAAATAAAATCTTGGCCTTTAATGATATTGGAAGTAATTTTAGCATTGCGGGCACTCGGCTTCATAGCGAGGTTCTTGAGGAATTTGTAAATTTCCAAGCTTTGCCTAAGGAACCTCCAATTCTTCAGAGAAGAGGAAAGAAATAATGCAATGAATGGAGGAACTATTAGAAGATTGTTTCAATTAGCCAAGACAGGAGGAATTGGCTGGAAGAGGTGTCTTCTCCTGTTTTTTGTTTAACTCCACATAGCAGTAATGGTAAAATCAACTCTTGTTACTGAATTAGCATGTGCACTTGTCAAGCTAAAACAATTGGACACCATTTGATAATATGAGATAAACGGCACTGACTTTTTGGCATAGATGTATGGGAAGTATACACCTGTAGGATTTCTTTTGGCCAAAAAATAAAAATAAAAAAAATAAATGGTTGGCTATTCATGATAAGAGCTAAAGTCCACCACAACGGGAGAGAAATAAATGGGATTTAGGCAGGGGTGAAATCTAATTTTTTTTGCTACCGGTTCTGTGGGCGTGGCTTAATTAGTGGGTGGGGCTTGGTGGTAAGGTAACTGGGTGGGCGTGGCCAAGTAAATGTCACTTCTTTGCCCTTTTTTAACCTACAAAACACAACACAACACAACTGGCTCACCCACAATGTAAAAGCAGCTGTACTAGACCCAAAATGGCCCCCGCAACAAGCAGGAACCTCACACAGCCACAAAAAGCCCCCCCAAAAAACAACTTTCATACTTTACACACACACAACACAACACAACACAACTGGCTCACCCACAATGTAAAATCAGCTGTGCTAAACCCAAAATGGCCCCTGCAACAAGCCACAAAAACAAGCCACAGCCACA
Organism: Masticophis lateralis; assembly: GCA_030761175.1. Classification (NCBI taxonomy): domain Eukaryota; kingdom Metazoa; phylum Chordata; class Lepidosauria; order Squamata; family Colubridae; genus Masticophis; species Masticophis lateralis. The sequence continues at coordinate 218,591,704 of JAUDYJ010000001.1, forward strand.
AAAAGGCCAAAAAACCAACTTTCACACTTTACACACACAAAATTCCACATACAGCTTTGTGAGATTTTGTGTGTTTGTGTAGTTAGAGTGAAACACTACAGAAACACACTAAATCTCAGAAAGCTGCACAAATATTATTTTAATTTATTTTTACTTTTATATAAAAGCAGCTAAATTTAAAACTTCCTAAACTTTAAATGGCTAGATCTAAAAAAAGAACAACTAAAAAACCCCCCAATTAACTATTTTTTTTAAAGCTCCCAAAGGAGAAAAAAAACTTACCCAATAGAACAGGGGTCTCCAACCTTGGCAACTTTAAGACTTGTGGACTTCAACTCCCAGAATTCCTCAGCCAGCTTTGCTTGGAGTTGAAATCCACAAGTCTTAAAGTTGCCAAGGTTGGAGACCCCTGCAATAGAACGTGGAAGGTAGGCAGGCAGGCAGGCAGGCAGAGCTGCTCACCGATGAGCTTGATTGCGGGCCGAGAGATTCAGTTGCTTGCTGATGCAATGGATTGCGGGTATTACAGCAAGCGAAGCAAGGCAGGTGTTGCAACCAGCAGCTAAGGTAAGCAAGCTGGAGGTTGTGGGGGTGGGGGGAGGGATTTTTGCTACGGGTTAGCAGGCAACTCAGCTGGGATCGTCAGAGCTCGGCTCATTAGAGTCATTTAAAAGAAAAAAAAAGTCTCTGATGATCACGCGGCTCAGCTGGGCATGATGGGGCAGGGATTTTTGCTACCAGTTCTCCGAACTGTCCGCCGCCATCACTACTTACTCACCCGAGCTGTTCCGAATCAGGAGCACTTCACCCCTGGATTTAGGTTTAAGGCTAGATTAAAGGACACCTTCTCTCCCCAGAGAAGCCCCTAGATAACGAGCCTCAGAGGAATTCTTAATCGCAATGGGAACAACTAGAAGAGAACTGCCTTTGTGTTATGCAGACCCACAATGGCTGCTTCTTCAGAAGTAGCCCCAGTGAGTTTAATAGGGCCTGTAACAGGGGTGAGTTCTACTTACCTTTACTACCGGTTCGCATTGTGCCTGCGCGTGCACACTTCTGTGCAGGGCAGAAGCGTCTGCACATGCACAGATCACTTATGACGACATCTGGGTCAGTGGGTGGAGCCTCCCGCTGGTTTTACTACCAGTTCTGTAGAACCGGTCTGAACCGGGGACAACCCACTACTGGCCTGTAAGCATTCTGTAATGCCTTCACCACTCAACTCTTAACAGATAAAAACTAGGGAATGATATCAATCAATACAAGTTCTAAAAAAGTTCTGAATAAGTTAAAGGAAGCAAATCCTAGACAGTAAATGTAAATCCTTCTTCCGATTTACATGTATAAATAGTATCTCTCTGATCTCATTCTCACAGTATTCTTGGCCATAATATGCAAGTCATTTCTCACTGTACTCCTCTGGGATTTTTTTTTTTAAATTATCCAGGCTAACTTCTACCTCAGATATTTCCTGCTAATCTCCCATCCACATATTAACCAGATCCAATCCCACTTCGCTTCCAATGCCAGACAAGTTCAATGCCAGGTACTCTTACTATCTGAACCTGACCATTTACCTTCCTCCATTGTGAAAATTGACAATTTATTCCTGCACCTTGGTTGTAGAAATTATTCTTTTTTTTTAGCATAATGTATGTAGTCTTTCAGCTGCTTTGCATTTTTTTGTTAATTGTAATTTATTCTTTTTTTCATTATCTTACTATACCTCATCTCATTCAACTGTTGAATGGAAGGGCACTTCAAAAATACATCAGTTAATCAAGTAAAGGAATAAAGCAAATTTGGGGCAGCTTCATACATGCACACAAGAACTACTTTTTCCTCTGAGTCCTTAACTTGCATGAACATAGCCTGCAACTCTGTTTCTAACAACACCTGTCAGTCTATACCCGTGATGGCGAACCTATGGCATGGGTGCCATAGGTGGCACGCGGAGCCATATTGGTAGGCACGCAAGTGTTGGCCTAGCTCAGCTCCAGTGTGCATGCACACACCAGCCAACTGATTTTCAGGCCTTCCGGTCCCACCGGAAGTCGGTAAACTGGCTGTTTCCGGCCTTCGGAAGGCCTCTGGGTGGATGGGGAAGGCTGTTTTTGCCCTCCCCAGGCTCCTAGAAAGCCTCTGGAGCCTGGGGAGGGGGAAAAATGGTCCTACCAGGCCCACTGTGCCATCACATGCACAGGAGGGTGGGGCGCATTGAATTATGGATGTGGGCACATGCACCTGCCACCCCCCATGTTCCCCCCACTTTTGGCACGCGATGGCAAAAAGATTAGCCATCACTGGCCTATACTATTATACCTGCCCTATTAAACTGGTGATGCAAATGTTGCTTACATTCGTTCAGCTCTGAGATAACTTAGAGTGGTTAGCAGCATGGATGAAATCTATTCTTGCTTCACTTAAACATTATCCCACTTGAGTAGGTGAGTTAGGTTCTTAAGCATGTAGGTATTTTTAAATGATGATTAAGCCAGAGCTCTGCTATTTCTCTTTTCAAACTCTATCAGTGCAAATGCCTGATGAGTGAATTTTGAAATAGTGCAGAGTTCCTGGAGAACAGGGAAAGGCTTGGATAATGGGGAAGGAAGTGGTGAGAATGTTGGAGCCTGCCAGAAGAAGGAGAGCAGATGTGGGCGAGAAAACAAAACACCTTTTGTTGACAGTTATGCTCTAAGCAACGCGCCTTTGCACGCCAAATTAAAAGTATTGCTTTTGTGTACAGAATGAAAGGGGAGATAGAATCTGAGGAGAAATTAACTAAGAAAGGAAAACTTCTCTTTTCTAACGTGAAGTGCTTAGACTTTCAAACATTAGACGACAAACAAGACCTCCATTTTTAGAGACAATAGACCTTCAAATATTAATCAATGAATACCTTGCTTATGGGTTTCTTTGAGAACATCTGACTGGTCACTGTGGGAAGCAGGCTATGAGGACTGGAATGGAGGTCTGAGCCAGCATGACTTTTCTAAGTTCTTCGTTGTTTGTCCTTACTGGTTCATTAGTTGTTTTCTCTGGTGATTTGAGTAAAGCTACCCCTAAAGCTTGAGTATTCTTTTTGTACCATCTACGAGAGGATGAGGTTGCAGTCAATGCTGTGTAAAAACTGTCTTGCAGTTTCTGAGACGTTTTCTTTCCTTATGAAGGAAGCTTGCCTGTTTCTTCTTTGTTCTCAAGATCCTTGCAATTGTTTTTCATTGGTTGCGCTTTTGAATGTACAACCCATGCAGTTTTCCTGGCTTCTGTATAGAAATCTGCTGTTGCCATCATTCCTGAAGTGCAAATTTGAGAGTCTGGAGAGTCTCACTTAGCTTTCATGTTAATACCATACTGGTAGTCCTCGCCTTATGACCACAAATTGAGCCCAAAATTCCTGAGCTAAGTCAGGCATGAGTTTTGCCCCATTTTACAACCTTTCTTGCCCCAGCTGTTGAGTGAATCACTGCAGCTGTTAACTTAGTAACATGGTTGTTAAGTGAATCTAGCTTCCCCATTGAAAGTCACAAAAGGTGAGCATATGGCTCCAGGACACCGCAACTGTCATAAATATGAACCAGTGGCCAAGTATCTGAATTTTGATCATGTGGCCATGAGGATGCTGCAATGGTCATAAGTATGAAAAAAGTGTCATAAGTCACTTTTTTCAGTGCTGTGGTAACTTGAAACGGTTACTAAATGAATGGTTGTAAGTTGAGGACTCCCTATATGTGTTATGGAAGTAGTCAGAAGATATGACAGAGTTACTCATTTCTTATCCACCTTTTTCCAGCACCTCCCTGGTTGCCCCCAAGTTTGGGTTGCCCTCAAAGCAACATTTCAGTTTGCTTGAAACTGAAATTAAAATTGGAAAACCAGAATGCCAATGAGAAGATTAGACCACAAGACACAAAACATTCACACTCATGTATTGGCCATGTCCATCCCAGTCTGACCATAAGAGTTTCATTAATATCCCCTTTTTAAAAAATTGAGAGCAAACTTAAAAGTATATAAAAATACAGAGGAATTCTTCAGCAAGAGAATCCTTGTCTTTATTGCTGCAAATCCACAGAAACTACAGAGGCAGGGTTGTTAAGGCAGATGCAATACTATATGTAGTTAGCAGACTACGTTTAGCTTCATCAGAATAGAGCTGGAAGGGACCTTGGAGGTCTTCTATTCCACCCTCGTGCTCAAGCAAGAGATCCTATACCATTTCTGATAGGTGGTTGTCCACTTTTTTCTTAAAAACCTCCAATGATGAAGCACCTACAACTTCTGAAAGCAAGCTGTTCCACAGGTTCCCATTGTTAGGAAATTTCTGCTTAATTCCAAGTTGCATCTCTCCTTGATTAGTCTCCATCCATTGTTTCTTGTTTTGCCTTCTGGTGCTTTGGAAACCAAGTTGACCCCCCTTTTCTTTGTGGCAGTTCCTCAAATACTGGAATACTGCTATCATATCCCCCCTAGTCCTTCTTTTCTCTAGATTGGCCATACCCAAATCCTGCAACTGTTCTTCATATCTTTTTGTCTCCAGGTTTTTAATCATCTTAGTTGCCCTTCTTTGCACCTTTTCCAAAGTCTCAATATCTTTTTTTGTAATGTAGTGACCTAAACTGGATGCAGTATTCCAGGTGTAGCCTTACTAAGGCTTTATAAATTGATACTAATACATCACATGATTTTGATTCTATGCCTCTTTTATACAACCAAGGATTTTATTAGCTTTTTTTTGGCTGTTGCCACACATAGCTGGCTGACTCATGTTTAAGTGATCGTCTACTAGGATTCCAAACCCAAAACAGAAACTCTCATACTGTTTACTGTTTTTGATTGAAAAACCAATGGCTCACCTTGTGCCATTGGTTTTTCCTGCCCAAGTGAAAAACCTTGCTTTTCTTCACATTAAATATCATTTTGTTGGATAGGGCCCATTTCTCAAGTTTGTCAAGACCTTTTTGGATTCTGAGCTTGTCTTCTGGGGTGTTTAGCTCAACGCAACCTTCTTCAACAGCTGTCCATTTTGATTGGAAACTGGGTATTGTAGTCTAAGTCCAGTGGTGGGATTCAAATTTTTTTACTACCAGTTCTGTGGGTATGGCTTGGTGGGCATGGTGTGGCTTGGTAGGCGTGGCTTGGTGGGCATGGCAGGAGAAGATATTGTAAAATCTCCATTCCCTCATACTCCAGGGGAAGGTTACTGCAAAATCCCCATTTCCTCCCAAAATCCCCATTTCCTCCCAATTAGCTTGGACTCGGGAGGCAGAGAATAGATGGGGGTGGGGCCAGTCAGAGGTGGTATTTACCGGTTCTCTGAACTACTCAAAATTTCCACTACCAGTTCTCCAGAACTGGTCAGAACGTGCTGAATACCACCTCTGAAGTGCAGACAGGTAATAGTTTGAGATTCTTTTGAGATCTAAAATTCGAAATTTAGGTTAGGTGGCCATTTTTCAGCATGCCTATCAAGTAAAATGTCAAGCAACAGGTATCCTTCAAGGATCACTTCTCCTGCTCACTCTTTTCCATTCATAGTAAAGTGCTTGAAGGGTAGCCAGATTTTCAGATATCTATCCTGAAAAGTATCATCCAGGCAGAATAGCTAGTTTGGGGATGTGAAGATTGCGTAAAAGTAATCTTTCAAGCCTTGCAATTTTTCTGTGCCCATCCTTGGCTAAGTGTCATCAAGGAAACTCTAATGCAGAGGTCTCCAATCTTGGCAACTTTAAGACTTGTGGACTTCAACTCCCAGAAAGCAAAGCTGACTACGGAATTCTGGGAGTTGAAGTCCACAAATCTTAAAGTTGCCAAGATTGGAGACCCCTTCTCTAATGTTTTGAATTGACTGCTGATGACCGACCCATCGTTATCCGCTTGACTCATAACACGAAGCAGAAGAACGCCAGCCAATCCCTCGGACAGAACATGCATTTACACTGGAGTTAATAATTTAATTTAATTTGAGAGTTAATTTCTCCTTGAATTTTACTTCAATATGTGTAATAACAGGCGTAATCCTTTTATTCCATTTGCCCACAACGGAAATTCTAAACAATTCATCTCTAGACCGGGATGTCTTGTTTGTTTAGTTCATTGCTTTTGTTCTTTAAAAAAAAATAGTTTGCTTTGATCCACATTTTACTACCAGAATTTAAAGGCTGAATTTAAAACTATTCCCATTATTCTATTTTTGTTCCCTCTCTCTTTCTTCTGAGGCAGTTGTCAGGTTTTTTAACTCCTTGAATTCAGTTTGATTATTCAGACATCCTGCTAACAGTTTGTGGGCCCTGACACATTGTTGATACATCTACTGATTTAATCCAAGAAGAAAAATAGACCAGAGTCTAGAAAAGACTCTGTATGAACACAGCAAGCAGCTCAGACTGAGGCTGGAAAAGCTGAATAATGGAAATAGTTAACAGTAGAAAATCAGTATGCCTAAATGCATATGAGCTGATGTTCACACAGGAATTATTCACACAGGGCCTGGTAAGACCCCTAACCTATCCTCCCACAAAAAAAGAGATGGCAGAGAGACTGGATGACGTGGCTATTGTTTGAATACAAGAAGAAAATAACCATAACAGGGGGCCCCAAATTCAACCAAAACTTGAAAATGTTCAGTTTGATCATCTCCCAGCAGGGCCTGATGAGCAGGACAAAAGAAGAGATGGGCAGGGGGGCATCTTCTATGAGAGGGAATATTTCTCAGAATTTGTCTAGAGTGCACCAGCCATAGCTTAACTCCAAGTCCTCATTTGAATGTACAACCCAGGCAGTTTTTTGTCAACCTTGGAGCCATTTCCAGCCTTCTGTACAGAAATAAGCTGTTGTTGCCATCATCCTGGAGGTGCAGATTTGAGAGTCTCGCATCCAAACTCTAGCCTCTGCTTAGCTTTCATGTTAATATCATACAAGTAGTCCTCGACTTATGACCACAATTGAGGCCGACATTTCTTTTGCTAAACGAGACAGTTGTTAAGTGAGTATTGCCCCTTTTAGAACCTTTCTTGCCACAGGTGTTAAGTGAATCACTGTAGTAGTTAAATTAGTAACACTGTTGTTAAGGGAATCTGACTTCCCCATTGACTTGGCTTGTCAGAAGATCACAAAAGGTGATCACATGACTCCGGGACACTGCAACCGTCATAAATACAAGATAGTTGCCAAACGGCCGAATTTTGATCACGTGACCGTGGGGATGCTGTGAAAACCGCTCATAAGTCACTTTTTTCAGTGCCTTTGTAATGTTGAACAATAATGAAATGAATGGTTGCAAGGCCATACCATACCTGTATGTTGTTCCTAGAACACTACGGATCCTTGAATTTCAGACAAAGCTGTTGTTACAATTTCCCTCTGTCTTCAAAAGCCCTCTTTTAATACCAACATTGTATTCTTAGACACAGAAAACCCAGGCTTACTGAAATCGCTCATGTGTACCTTAAGCACTGGGGAGGGGGGTGGGGGGGTGAAGGAGGGAAGAGGTGAAAGTGAAAGAAACACATATTGAAATCCTGCCATGGATCACATCTGCCTTTCTTTACACCTCGAAGGGTGAAGTCAAACAGCAAGGTGGTGAAACAGAGTGAACCTATCAATTAACGTTGTGAGGGCCACCTTCTTTCTTTCTGACAATAACTAGGTGCCCTGGAGGTTGGGGGAAAAGCTGTGGGGTGGGGTGGGGTGGGGAGGGAAACTCACACCATCTACTTACCGGTTGTCTAGCCGGCAAAAGCAGACTGTAACACCTGTGCAATAGATATACACAGCTGTACCGTCCCAGCTGTTGGTCCATCTGTAGAATGGCATTGCAGAGATGCCTGTCTGAAAAGGTAGGAAGGAGAACAGATTTATGAAGAGCAGGGTTGAGAGGTCTGGTTTTCTCCTCTTTGTCATTCTTCTTCTTTTTTTACGTTGGGCCCCTATTAACCTTTGCAGGTTGGGGAGGATGGGAACTGTAGTCTCATATATCTGGGAAAGGCTGCCATAGGAAATCACTGCCAATGTAGATGATTAACAAGGTAAACTTAAAAAAAATGTTGTTTTTAATCTCCCAGATACGGTCTGGCATTCTTGTGCTTTTCATGCTGCCTCTTCATAAAATTATCTCTATTTTTTGGTTATTTTATTTAAAAACACGCACGCACACACATGAAAGTCCTTGATATGGTTCACGACTCCACATCTCTGTTCCTCATTGGATACATTGGTGGTATAGGTTTCTGCAAACAGCTTCTATTATTGTTTGAATCCATGAAACAACAAAGACAATAATTATAGTCTGAAGATGCTATTGCGTTTCAAATAAACCTATAGTGGAGGCATAACAAAAGCAAAGCCTTTGGTTTTCCTACCACTTCTACCCTGTTTAAAGACATCCCAATTATGCTGTGCATTTCAGAAGAAGAAAGTCTATTCTTAAACAGAAACAGTTTTTCAGAAGCCTCTTAGAAGTCTCCCTAAAAGAAAAAGAAAAGAAAAACAATTCTTCTGTGAATAAAAATGCCAAAGAAAAAAAAAAAAGGAATCTGGCTTTGTGAAATAGGTAATTTTTGTATTTGGGATGATGGGGAGGGAGAAATAGACATGATGAGGAGGATAAATGTATGTCATTTAAAACCTCTTATGTACATCTGCGGCTTGTCAACTTGTGATCTTCTGATCCTTGAATATTTGGCAACCCTGTGATTTGCGATAATGGAATTACTAGAAAAAGTTTATCAACAAAGGCATAATATTATAAATGGGAATTGCAAGGCTTCAGATGTTTTAGAGAGGAATAGATGGAACGATAGTGGGGTGAAGGAAGGGAGGGAAGGGAAGGGAATCCTGCAGACTTTTTGCATAGGTCTTTATGTATATGGACGGCATATAAATTTCATGAGTCAGATATTAAGCTTTCAGAGAGATCAGCGGATATATATGTAGGTAAAAAGGTAAACATATGTGCTAATCATTCCTGACTCTAGGGGACAGTGCTCATCTCCGTTTCAAAGCTGAAGAGCCAGCACTGTCCAAAGACGTCTCCGTGGTCATGTGGCCGGCATGACTAAATGCCAAAGGCACACAGAACGCTGTTACCTTCTGTTGGGATGCGGGGGAGGTTTGCCCCCGAATCGTGAACCAGCACACAAGCAAACACACTAGGACTGAAATAAGACTAGCAGAAGAGTCTTGTATAAAAATATACTTTACTACAAAACTTTAAAAAAAACACTGTTTCTTTAAAAAAGCATATTAATTTTATTTTTTTTATTTTTTATTTAATTAGATTTATAAACCGCCCTACTCCTGGGGGACTCAGGGCAGTGTACAGCCATATATAAAACATTTAAATACAAAAGTTTAAAATAGAATAAAATGAATTAAATAATTTGGCTGACAATTTAAAACCCCAATAATTTAAAACAAATTAAAATTCATAATTAAAAGGAGAAAATAACTTAGGACAGGCCGGCTTGTTGGAATAAATAGGTCTTGAGCGCGCAACGGAAGGTGCGCAGGTCTGGGATCCTCCGTATATCCGGGGGGAGCTCGTTCCAGATGGTAGGTGCTCCCACAGAGAAGGCTCTCCCCCTGGGGGCTGCCAGCCGGCATTGTTTGGCCGACGGCACCCGGAGGAGCCCCTCTCTGGGAGCGTACAGGCCGGTGCGAGGCTATTGGTGGTAGCAGGCGGTCCCGTAAATAACCAGGTCCTAAGCCATAGCCACCTTAATAACAAGGTCTTATCCTGATTAAATGAAGCCTGGCCGTCTCCCTAAATTCCTCTCCACAATACCAAAACCAGTCCTTGGAAAAACTAATAAGACATTGAATGGCTTTGGTGTCACATCATCGAGGTGAAGGGCAGCAACATGGGCTTCAAATAAAAGTTACCTGTAAAAGCAATCCAAACTGCAAACGTGGCTTGAAGCTCCTGGCAGGGAAACTGTCCAGCGTATCCCTCCGATGTAGCAGCAAATGTTCAAATGTTGGCTTGCGTGCTTCAAAAGCAAAAAGCAAGCCGAAGGTAGAACTTCAAAAGGCTCCCAGCTATCTCAGCACACAGCTGCAAGATAGCTACATGGAAGTAACGCAGCTTCTTCTCCGCTGCAGGCGTCAGGGCTTCCCAGCAGAGTTCTCCTTCTTTCTTCCAGGTCTGCATTTAGGTCTAAAACTGTGTCTAGGCCCAACTAGCAATGAGAAAGGTCCGTGCTTATATGGTAAGCTAACCTGCAATTAACTAGGGCGGGGAAGGCTTGTAGTTAATTGCAGACCGGAGATGGCTTGGTCAAAGTCCATACAGTTTGTAGCTGATCAAGTGGCCACAGCAATCCTGAAAACACTCTCTGACACCTTCCCACCAAAGGTGGTCCCTATTTTTCTACTTGCATTTTTTACGTGCTTTCGAACTGCTAGGTTGACAGAAGCTGGGACAAGTAATGGGAACTCACCCGGTTACACGGCACTAAGGATTCGAACTGTTGAATTTAGCAATCAAAATGTTGAACTCAATTGTGGTCGTAAGTTGAGGATTACCTGTACCATTGAGCAAGAGGCTGCTGAACTTGCATACCGCAGAAATTTCAGTCCATCTCTGAAAGTCTCAGCAAACACAATAGCTTTAAAAAACAAACAAACATGTTGTAATGATAAAGTTCTTGCAATCTGTCTCCCTTGTAACTGCACCTATACCTTCTGTTCCTACCCTCATCTTTTTTTAAAAAAATAAATTGCTACTGAAAATTTTACAAACAGCTTAAAAACTAATAAAAAGAAGAGATAAAAGAAGAAAAGACAAAAGCACGGAAAGAAGAAAAAAAATTAGAAAGAAGAAGCTCCCAATTTTCTTTGCAGCAAATATAAGTACAATTACAAAGTTATCTTTTACTCTAGGATTACAGAAGAAAGATCACTCTTTACTATTCATTTTTTTTCTAATGATCAAAACCACAAATTATAAGTGCATTTTTTTCCATTTTACGCAAAAAGACTATAAGAATATTCCATTAAAAAATAAATGTAGCTATCGTTTGTTCTCTCTACAATGAAATTAACTTAGCCATCTCTGCAATCTCATCATCTTCACCAACCACTTGTCCACTGTGGGCATTATCAAATGTTCCCATCCTACCTAGTTTAAATCTTATATTCTATATATCAGTTGAAGTAAGCTGCACTTCACAAAAGTTAACTCTTCTTTAATAATTTATCTATTTACTTATTTGGAAAATTTATATTGCTGCCCTACTTGCTCATGATGTCTCAAGGCAGTTTACAGGAAATAAAAACACAATAATATATATATAAAATAAAATAATAATAATACCCCCCCCCCCCATTCCAGTGATAACACACACTCATATGAACCATTTAATGGTGTCCATCCAGGGGTGGGTTCACCAGGGCTCTAGCAAAGGTTCTATGTGGTTCGGCAAACCCCCAAATCCCACTCCTGACTGGCCCCGCCCATCCCGCCTCACCCCATCCCTCCCCTCCCCTCACCCCTCCCAGGAATCTCTGTTTTGGATGCTAGGTAAATGCAGGGCCCACTTGGAGGCTCAGGGAGGGCGAAAAACAGGCCTCCCAGAGGCTCCAGAAGGCCGGAAACGGGCCCATTTCTGGCTTCTGGAGGACCTCTGGAGTCTGGGGGAGGCCTTTTTCACCCTCCTGGAGACTCAAGGTAAACCTTCGGAGCCCAGGAAGGGCCCTGTTGTGGTGCAAGGGGCCAACTAGGCCATACCCACAATGGCTATACCCAACCAGCAACCAGGCAGAGAACCCGTTGCTAAAATTTTTGAAGCCCACCCCTGGCTCCATCCCACTCTGGGTTCCCCAGGCCCACTGGCAGAACTACGTTTTCAGGGTCTTCCGAAAGAGTATTAGAGTACGGGGTGCAGTCTAATTTCCAGAGGGACGATGTTCCAAAGGGAGGGAGCCACCATGGAGAAGGCACCACTTCTGGGTCCTGCCAGATGTATCTCCTTAGAAGACAAGACCTACAACATTCCTTGTCTCCCTGCTCTAGTGAGTCAGGTAGATATGACCAGCAAGAAACGGTCTCTCAGATAACCTGGTCCCAAGCCATGGAAGTTTTTAAAGGTGACAACTAGCACCTTGAATTACACCCAGAAGCAAATTGGCAACCAATGGAACTCCTGCAGCTGAGGTGACATATGCACACACCAAGGTCTGTACAAAGCCATGCGGGCTGCTATATTTTGCACCAACTGGAGTTTCTAGATGCTTTACAAGGGCAGCCCTATGTAGAGCGTGTTGCAATAGTCAGACGGGAGGTGACTAGGGCACGAGTGATCATGAGTAGTTGATTACTGGTCCAGGAAAGGTATAACTGGCACACAAACCACAGGCCCTCCTGGCCATAACTGCCACCTGCTCTTTGAGAAGGTCAGGAGTCCAGGAGAACTTCCAGGTTACCCATTGGGTCTGTTTGGGGGCAGTGCCACCCCATCCAAGAACAAAGGTGGCAATTCTCCATGGACCAAAGAACTCCAAACCCAGAGCAACTCAGTCTAGCCAGGGTTCAGTTTCAACCTGTTGCTCCCCATCCAGCCTAGGGGTGGATTCTACATTTTTTTACTATCGGTTCTGTGGGTGTGGCTTATTTTGTGGGCATGGCTTGATGATCATGTGACAATTCTTTAGGATTTAGCAGAGGTACTGGTCTACCAGGCTTTTAACTGCTTGCAGAGCTGTACCGGTCTACCCATTTATTTTTGCAGGCACCGGTCTACTCATGTATTTTTGCAGGCACTGGTCTACCCATTTATTTTTGCAGGCACCAGTCTACTCATGTATGGCACCGGTCTACTCATTTGTTTTTGGAGGCACCGGTCTACCACCAAACTGCCTTTTACCACCAATCAGCTGTAGGGTGGCCCTTTGAAGCACTGTGGCAAGAGTTTAAACAGTTTTTTTTCCCTTATAGCCCATCAGCTGGGACTCAGCAGGCAGCAATAGATTGGGGGTGGGTCCAAATAAAAGGTAAGAATAACACGGGGGCAGGGGGGTCAGAACCGGTTTGGTGATGTCATATCGTCACTGTTACCAGCTCAGTGGAACTGGGCGGAACCGGGAGTAACCCACCACTGATCCAATCCCCAACAGCCTCCAGGCACTATGAGAGGAATGTCATGGCATCATTTAACTCACCGTGGGCTGAAATGTCTGGAGACTATCTTCTGATAAGAAAAAGTTTCTTATTGTCAATTGACACCTGGTTATCTAACTTCAAATAAGCTGAGTGGATGATTTACTGTGCAAGGAGGGGTTACTATTATCTTGTCCAACCAACTTGCCTCTTTTATTTTTCTTTGTTATATTAACCTATAAAGAGGACTGTAAGATGGGTCTCAAGGGTCTCCTTTTCATAAGGAGATCCCACTTAATTAGGGCACCCTAATAAACTACTTTTAAATGATCTTTCAACTCGGTTGCTTATTGGGAAGGTAAACTGAGGCAGAACCTAGGACCAGATTTGGCCATCAGTATCATCAGCATATTGATAATATCTCAGTCCATGGTGATGGATGATCTCACCCAACAGCTTCATGTAGATGTTGAATAGGAGTGGAGAGAGTATGAGTTCTGCAGGACTCCACAAAGCAGTTGGCGAGGGCTGGATCTCTTGCCTCCTATTAACACCAACTGAAAGCGGTCACAGAGGAAGGAAGTGAACCAAGATAGCACAAAGCCCTCCCCCCAACACACACACACACTCCAAACTCCTGAAGCCACTCCAGAAGGATACCATGGTTGGAAATGTTGGGAAAAAATGCTTGCTTTTTAAACAACCCTGAGGAAGAGATCAGCCTCCAAAACTAAATGGAACAATCAGACAATCAACCAAAGAGTAATAGTCCCTTTGATTTTGTGACATTTTCCCTAGCGCAATGACTTTTGCATTTGAGTACAGGCAGTGCTAGGGAGATAAGTAAAGCAAGATTTATACTTGACCCTGATTCAAGGATTTTGCAAGGATTTACATTCACTTTTAAGCACTTCAGCTTCTGCATCTGCAACATAGATTTGAAATCATACAACCTCTGTGGGCACGAAATACTTAATCAGATATCAGGAATTTTTAATCTGCAATAATTCTGTGTAGATAAAGCACTCTTACTGAGAATTGAAAGCACCCTGACAAAAAGGTTCTCCTTCTTTTATGATAGGGAGAGAACAATTGTCTCCCTACAACTGTGAAATGTGTTTTTGAAGTCCACCATTGAGGTTCTCCTCATTCCTTTCCTTTTAATTAGAAGAAACCTCAGGGTAACATATTGGAGATTATTGATTATTATCACACATATGATTCAAATGCATTCATAGAATAGGTGATTCATATACATGCACCAGGGACACGGTGGCTCAGTGGCTAAGACGCTGAGCTTGTCGATCAAAAGGTCGGCAGTTCAGCCGTTCGAATCCCTAGTGCCGTGTAATGGGGTGAGCTCCTGTTACTTGTCCCAGCTTCTGCCAACCTAGCAGTTCGAAAGCACATAAAAAATGCAAGTAGAAAAATAGGGACCACCTTTGGTGGGAAGGTAACAGCATTCCATGCGCCTTTGGCATTTAGTCATGCCAGCCACATGACCACAGAGACATCTTCAGACAGCACTGGCTCTTCAGCTTTCAAATGGAGATGAGCACCACCCTCTAGAGTCGGGAACAACTAGCACATATACACGCATAGAAAAGGATCCCATCTTCCCATTGCTGTTTATACTCAAAAATATTCATCTCTACCCATTACATAATGCTACCAAAGTAGCAAAATGGCACATTTGTCACAAATGGCATCTTACATCGTGTAGTGATCTCCTGTGACATTAAGTTTGCAGTTTGCAAAATTACCATGTCCCACATCTCGTAAAACCTGAATGTCCTAGTCACCTATCAAAGTTGGACAGTAGAAGACTTATACCAGGCAGTAAAATGTACTTTTTTTTTTTGCACGGTTCAAAAGTCATGTACAAATATTGCTAGTTAGGATGTTATGAAATACACTACAGTAAATGGCTTCGATACAGATTTAGATCTTCTCACAATGGATGAGTTTTATCAGTGACATGCAAAAACTGAGGCTGTGTACCCCTTAAAAGTAATTTTTGGGGAAGCCAGGTCATTGTGTTTTAGTGGGTTTCCCAGCGGCATCAGTGTGGCATTTGATGTAATCCATCAAGATTTGGCCTGAGTTTTCCACAGCTGTGCTCAAGTCATCTCCTTCGCTTTCTTCTCTGTGTCAGATGTATGATTGCCAAGGAAGATACATAGCTCCCACAGTGGTGGATGAGATTCATAATGATGATAAAAAACAAATCTGTTTCAACTCACACACTAAATATCCAGCTAGTCGTGGGATCTGATTTCTAATCAAAGCAAATTCAAGCAATAGCAGTGAATGATTTGTGTGTGTGTGTGAGTGTGTGTGTGTGTGTGTATTAATGATGACTATAGTGGGTGGCCAGTTTCCCAGTTCAACAAACACATTTTACTTGAAGGCATTATCAGCTGATCTGCTGGTGGAACTTGCTTCCTGTGGCTCCCATCAGTGGATTAAGCTGAACACATTACTCAGGATCCTGAACTCCGAGTTGAACTTCAATTTTGGTTCTTCCACAAGAGCATCAGCTCTCCTTCTCTCCTATCCCCATTATTGCTAACTCAGTTGCTACTTCTAAACTTTTTTTTTAAAGAAACAGTTATTTTAGTCCTTTCAACTTTAGAAAAGTTAAAGTATTAAGCAGTTGCTGTTAGAGGATGCTTTTATTAGACTCAAAGCTTTGCTTGTCCTTCTCAAGAGTGGGACCTAGATGTTGATAAAACCACAGATAACGTAGCTGTCAGCCTTTTTCTGGTGCTGGTGGTGGAGTTGAGAACATTTAAAACCAATACTCGTCACTCAGATAATTCTGTCTACTTTATACTGTAGAAGTGCATCTTTTGAACGACTAACAAAATGACAGCGTAAACATATGAAGAGCAGAAAGTCTGAACCAACACTTGAGAAATCATTGAGACAGATCATTGTCTGGCAATTGTCAAAGATCAGGGATTTGACAGAATGGGGGGCATGTTTTACAAAAAGTGAAGAGGGATCCTTTTTGTTCCTTCTATTCTACTTGGAAGGATTTTTGGCTAACAACAGAGCACCCTCCTCTGGCAGCTTGCCCTCAATGAGATTTAGAGACAGGAAGCTCCTTGCCAATTAATTCTTTGCAATTTGACCCAGCAGCTTTCTTTGAATGGACCAGTGTCACATACTTAGTAATGCATAATCACGGTGCACAGGAGGAAAGATTTGCATCTAGCTTTAAGGGCATTGAGTTCTATAAACACAATTCAGGTAGCGTCCTTGAGCTTAAAATGTTTGGTTGCAACAGTGTTTGCAGTCAATATTTCTAACCACGGTAGAAGTGAAACCAAGAATATCATAAGCTCTGTGGTGTTGTGTTGTCTCTTTCCATGTCAGCATCCTATAGTGAGAGTAGGGCCTCAGAAGAATCTCCCTCTCTGTCAACTGAACACAAGACAGGGCCAAGTTTCCACAAACCTTCCCATCGCTGACCATCCATTCAATTCTTTCTCTTTGTGGGGGAATTCCTTATCCTTTGTTAAAAAAGAGAACCAATTTGGTCTAGTGGTTAAGGAATCAGACTAGAAATTGGGAATCCGTGAGTTCAAATCCTGGCCAATCTTGGGCCAGTCAGTTTCTCTCAGCCCAATTCATCTCACAGGGTAGTTGTTGTGGGGAAAATAGAGGAAGGAAGGAGAATTGGGTATGGTTTGCTGCCTTGAGTTATTTATAAAAATCATAAAAGCAGAAAAATAATAAAATAAAATAAAATAAAATAAAATAAAATAAAATAAAATAAAATAAAATAAAATAAAATAAAATAATAAAATAAAAAAATAAAATAAAATAAAATAATAAAATAAATAAAATAAATAAAATAAAATAATAAAATAAAATAAAATAAAATAAAATAAAAAAATAAAATAAATAAAATAAAATAAAATAAAATAAACTAAAATAAAATAAAATAAAATAATAAAATATTTCCCAGCCTGTAAAATAGAGAAGAGTAAGTGAGGCTAATGCCCCAAATTAGCCAAACACTAATAGGAAAAATATTTAACTCACATTTACCTTGGAGTGTTGGGACCATAATAATAATCAAACTGTGGGGAAGAGTATACAAAATAGCCAAATACAAGCTAAACTGGAGTTATTTTTCATCAACATCTGGGAGTTTAAGGGTTGTTTATCCTTGTTTGCAGATCCATTTTATTGTACAATATTCAATATTTGCTAAAACACACTCTTCCTACTGAAAGATATTAAGCATTCTGTAAAACTATATAAATTAAGTTTTAAAATGGAGGGGTTTTTTGTCCTGATTTATTCTCCTTTGCCTCAGAGGAAAAGGCAAAGAATTACACATCACATAGTAATCTGGACTTAGTCTTAAGATATCACCAGCCACTGCTGCCTGATTTTAAGTTTATTGTCATTACTATGAAGGGTAGAAATCTGCACCTTATAATCAAATAAATTTCTCAGTGTTCCAAGTCTGGTTTTGGCATTGTGCAAGTGAAGAATCAAGAAAGATACATATTTATAGTAATGCTGTCAGCAGAATAAAATTTGGATCATGACAGGAAGCAAACACAATTTATAACTTGTAAAAGCAGGAAATTCGAAGATAAGAGGAGACTATGTTGAAAAGTTATTAGTACAGTGCTGCCAAAATGTAGTTTCTTCTATGGTTGGGAAACAAGTACAAAATAAAGTCATAGAAATATGCAGATAAGAAAACTTGGACATATTGTTTAAACGTTTAACAGAGGTTCAGCGTTTTTATGTAGCACCTTCAGCAGTAGAAAAGGAAAGTTAAAATAAGCTTATTTCATTTTTATGACATTGTAGATAGATGCACAACTTGGCACATTTAATGGACAATAGTAAACTACAAGTGGTGCCCAACAACTGCAAATATACAATGGTAAATAAACAAATGCCTATTATTCTTAAAAAAAAAAAAAACATTCGTGGGAACTTCATTTCTTTGCCAGTTCTGAGCACAAAGGAATTGAGATAATAACACATGCAGGCATGTTTCACATTTGATTTCTTTCTTTTTAATAAGCAGGAGAGTCCACAAACTCCCATACCTGGCAAACTTTTACAGCTTTTCTTTAAAAAGTTTGAAGAAAGATACTGTAAGCATTTTCATTCAAGTAATCCTAAATGTCTATGGAGAGTCTCAGTCATCTAACTCATGGCCGCTTTTTCAAGAGGCAACTGGACTTTCTGAAAGTGTAGCTGCCTCTTGAAAAAGCACCTTTGGGATAATCCTAAACAAATAAAAGTAACAGCTTCTTCTTGGTGTGTTTAATTTGCTTATCTTACTTCAGATTAGGGATGCCTATAATAGGGTTCCTCCTTAACAGGGGTGTCAAACTCAATTTCATTGAGTGCCGCATCAGTGTTTGACCTTGGGGAGCTGTCTGGGCATGGTTGGGGTAAGCATGATCTGGATGGGCATGGTCATCTTGACATCACTTGTGTTGGGGACACCTGTGGTGGTTCGGGCGGGGCTGGGCAAATACTTCTGCAGCCCTCTGCCAGTGAAAATAGAGCTTGGGAGGGCTGTATGTGGCTTCAGGAGGCCATCGCAGCTGAAAACAGAGCCAAGGAGGGCCATGCATGGCCTTCCTGAGCTCTATTTTCACTGGTAGGGGCACCATGGGTCAGTCCTTTGCTATTTCCAGGGTGACCCCGCGGGCCAGATCTAAGCACTCCTTGACTTTGACATCCCAGTTCCATACTATCAGAGACACTGGAGATCATGGGGGTTGGAATTGCAGTTTTAATGATGGGCAGTATGAAGAATAGCCAGCCTTCTAGCCAGCTCAGATGATTTGCACTACAGTTCCCATTAAAAATCAACTATTGACCAGGTCAGCTTGGTCCAGTCGCAAATGCGATCCAAAGCAATTGGAATTTGTCACATTGTCCATGCCTTCCCATTTCCCCTCCTTCACTTCCTTCCAGCAAAACAATTTGGAACTCGATGGATTTGTTTGAGATGTGGCAAATGGTAACTTTTAGGAATCAATAGTCATGGCAATAGCACTTAGATTTATATCCTGTTTCACAGTGCTTTACAGCCCTCTCTAAGCAGTTTACAGAGTCAGCATATTGCCCCCAACAACAATCTGGCTCGCCATTTTAACAACCTTGGAAGGATGGAAGACTGGGTCAACCTTGAGCTGGTGAGATTTGAACTGCCAAACTGCTTGCAGCCGGTAGTCAGCAGAGGTAGCCTGCAGCACTGCATTCTAACCACTGTGCCACCATGGCTCAACAATCAATATGTTGTTGAAGATTCTCAGTCATCCAGGTAGAGTTTGTCTGGAAATTCAGAGACTGTACAAGCTACTCGGATAAGCAGTGAAACATTTCAAACCAAAATGAAAAGAAGTCCACTTTCCATGACTCAACTTCCACACTTTTCGGAATCAAGTTCAATCTGATTCTCTCTCTCTTACTCTGTTCCTCCTTCCTTCTCTCTCGAATGTACTTTTATCCATATCAAATGGCCCATGCTGGATGAACTGTGCCTCGCTGGAACATTAAGGAGAAAGTTGTTCCCATTGCTCTTCCAAAATGTTCATCTTCACAGAGCTTTGGTGCGCAAAACCCCTTGCTAATCTATGCATCCCATCTATGCATCTCATCTACGCATCAATGGACCAGGAGCCTCACCATGTGTTGAGAGGCTGGTTTTTTTTTCCCCCGTTGTGTCCTAGTCTCAAAATGAAGGCAGCTCTAGGCTTTGTCCTAAAACTCCATGAGGCCTGGGCAGCCCTGGGGCATTCTCTTTGATTAGTGCTGCTTTAATAAACAAATGGGAAGATTGGATGGCAATAACAGCCTAAGCAATAGACCGAAGAGTAAATGACTGCAGTGGCAGGCTACTTTGCTAAACCATATCCTGTCCAAGGCGTTTTTGTCATCAGGGATGACCCAAAACATTTGGTCCATAAAAAGAGTTAAGAGTTGCAGAGACTCCTGGCAGTAATCTGTGTCACAGCAGAAAACAACAACAACAAATGACTTCAGACATGGCATTAAATGGGCAAGAACAACCCAGGAAAAGCTTCTCTATAAAACGAGATTCACTCCAGCCATCTATGCACAGAGGCACCATTTTTAAGGCAGGAATGAACACATGTCCTTGGCAGAACCAGGCAATTGGGCACACAGGACACCTTTGAGTCTAAGAAAAGATGCTTTGGAAAGGATGGAATACCAAAGAAAGGAAGATTCCTGGGGATGTAAGGTTTGGAATGTATTACTCTCACTATTTGTGGCCATGGTGGCTGTCCCAATCTGAGTAGTATCTGTATGTGAATTTCATCTTTAAAAGAAAATATTATCCAACCGATATCACTGCTCAGGCACTAATGGAGTGCTGTGTGGTAGTTTGATAAATCAGATTCACTTTGTGTTAATTAATTTAGATATATTAGCAGTGGCATGATCCAATATTAAAAGGACACTCACCAACTTTCTGTCATTTTCAAATCATTCCATTAATTTCATCTCTGATGATGTTTGCAACTTGACAAAGTAGTCCTAACTGACTGCACATTCTTCACCGTGGTGGTTTCCCATTTTGAGACATTTGATGCATTAATGGCTTTGCAAAGACAGCCATTCACGTGTGGATTAGAGGAATGTGGGAGCGAGTAGAAGGAAGCTCACTGAATTTTAGCAGATATGTTTTAATCAGGGCATTCTCCCAGATTTCTAAAAATGTCTTTTTAACACTTTCATCCTAATTCTACATTTCCCTTGGAATGAACCTCCTTCTGTGTGAAGTGTATAAACTCATAGAAGGACATACTGAACTTGGTTAGGCAGCACCATTTAGTGGTGTTGATTCTGGGATTGCTATTTTCCCAGATAACTGAGATGTTCATGGAAGTTTTAACCAAACCAGGATTGGGAACAAATAGAAAATTCATGTCAGCAAGCAAAATACAATGTGTTCTTTATTTAAAAGCTGTAGAAATGGTACGAGCTTTTATTATCATTGGTAAAGTATATGGACAAGAGGGTCAGGTAGAACTTCTAGAATACAATAAATAGTATAAATATTAGAAATATCACAAATGGTCTTCTGGCCATTCACTAACTCAATTTTATGAATTGCTGTTATGATTAGAAATAAAGAGAGTGTGCACCACAATGAATTTCTTGGAGGAAAGTTGGTAAACGTGGGGACTTGGTTTATTATTTAAATATTTTGGGGGAAGTTTTCTTCATGCATAAAAACAAATGGCTGACCACATCTTGCCTTAATACATTTTCCTAGGACACATTTAATACCTACATATGATTTTATATATATATATATATATATATATATATATATATATATATGTAGGTCTTTGGTTATTCGGGTCTTCTCCCGCGTAGAATTGGAAGTATCTTGGCGACGTTTCGACGAAGTCTCATTCGTCATCTTCAGGCTGGTGTTCTCGGCTTCGTTCTTCCAGGAGCAATGTGAGATTGCAGCTGACCCTTCCTTTTAACTACTAGTGGTGGTGTGAGCTGATTGGGTGGGAGCTTGTTTGTGTTCTGATTGGTTGGGGGCTTGGCTGTGCTCTGATTGGATGGGGGGTTGGTTGTGCTCTGATTGGCTGGGGGTGTGTTCTGTTTGGGTGGGGGCTTGGTTGTGCTCGGCTTAGTCTGGGTTGCAGGGGGATTTGAGCTGGTGAGCTGCGTTGTTGTTGTTTGGCTTCGGGTTTGTGGTCTTGAGGGCTTTTCATGGAGGGTGTTGGTCTGATTCATGTATGGATTGGAGGGGTTAAAAGTGGCTAATGATGCAGCTGCGGTCTGGCTTCTGGTCCTTGGTCATGCCTCATTATCAGTGTGGGTTTGGGTCTGCTTTCTGCGTGGATGTGTGGTGGTGACATCCTGTGTGGCTCTTGTGAGTGTGGGTCTGGTGTCATTCATCGTGTTAGGGACTCGTTTGTCAATAAGGGCAGGTTTCCAAATGGCTGGCAGGTGGGAGGTATCGTCTCGTTTGTTCATGCTGTGTGGGCGTTTTTCTATCTCGATGGCTTCTCTGATTATTCTGTCATTAAAGTGTTCAGTTTTGGCGATAGTTCTGGTCTTTTTAAAGTCAATTTTTTGACTTTTTAAAGTCAGAGGAACCAACTTCTTCCCTGGTCCAACACTTCAAAGCCACAGGACATGAAATTGACTAAGCCGAGCACAACCAACCCCCCATCCAATCAGAGCACAGCCAAGCCCCCAACCAATCAGAACACCTCCACCCAATCAGAACACAGACAAGCTCCCACCCAATCAGCTCACACCCCCACTAGTAGTTAAAAGGAAGGGTCAGCTGCAATCTCACATTGCTCCTGGAAGAACGAAGCCGAGAACACCAGCCTGAAGATGACGAATGAGACTTCGTCGAAACGTCGCCAAGATACTTCCAATTCTACGTGGGAGAAGACCCGAATAACCAAAGACCTACATACAAACACCTGCGAAAACCTCAGAAAACATACATACATACATACATACATACATACATACATACATACATACATATATATATATATTCATATGTATATAAATAATATATATATAAATAAATACCGGACAAAACAATGGCTTTCATCAATCTTAAATTTCCTTAAATAAAATATGTGGTTTACATGTACTTTTAGTCACTCTAATGTCCCCTAACCAGGAGGCAATGATAGCCATTCACAGATTCATACAGATGCCTTCATGTCAACAAGTAATTTGCATAGATTATGCAACATTATAACACTATTACATTAACAAGTAACTAAGACTGAATTTATTGATTTGGTTTGGAACTTGGTGTCTTTGACTGTTGTGTTTCATCCTTCTCTGATTGCCCTCCTCCATTCTCGTATATATTCTTTTAGATGTCTAGATATTTGTCTCTATCATATTAAAGATAAATTTCTCATTAAACTTTCCTCCTATCCAAGACTGCATGGTGGCACAGCTACCCCTTGTGTTATCAGAGTTTTCTTAAGTTTTGCTAAGTCCTTTGGGTAGAAAAATGTCCAACATGTTTTTATTTTCATCTCTTCCTTTCCAAATGAGCAGGGTCTTGGAAGAGGGACTTAGAATCCCCAGCTAACTCTATTAAAAAGTATTCTAGGAGGTTCATTCTGTAGTAGATCACCAGAAATCTTTTTAAAGGCACTTAGCAATGACAAGCACCACTACCACAAAGCATAATATTGAGTTGTCTTCTGTAGAAAAAATGCTTTTAAAAGTAAAAAAAAAGCCTCTGATGATTGTGCAGCTCAGCTGGGCATGGGGGGTGGGGGACAGGGATTTTTGCTACCGGTTCTCTGAACCACCTGCCTCCATCACTACCGGATTGGGTGATCTGGCCCGAACCGGGAGCATTTCACCCCTGGAATTATGGCTTAAAAATGTAAATTCACCCTGTGCTTTATTTGGGCTGGTGTCTTAATTGCCTAGATCATTGATAAATCTACAGTTGTGAATTGTATACCACTTCAAGAGAGTGTTGGCCAATAGGGCAGTGGTGGGTTGCTCCTGGTTCTGTCCAGTTCTTGTGAACCAGAACCAGTAAAAGTGGCGGGAAGCTCCATTCACCTGCCTGGACATCATAAGGTATGATCTGCGCATGCGCAGAAGCTTCTGCTCATGCACGTGTGCGTGCTCCCATTGCGAACCGGTAGTAAAGGTAAGTAGAACCCACCCCTGCAATAGGGCAATGTTCTAAATGTATGAAACTGGAGAGGCCCTCTTGCTCTCTGAGCTTTGCTCTTTTCTTGCTGACATTTTATTACCCAACTAAGTAACATCATCAGTGCTGATTTACAAGATTATCTACAAACAAAACCAACTAACCAATAAAGAAGAATATTTGTAACCCATGGTCAAAATGAGATGTCCTTGGTGCTCTCTGAGCTTGTTTGTTTTCTTGCAGATCTCAATTTATATTCTAGTGACCTGCTCTATCAGTGATGTTGGGGGTTGCTCTTGGGGGTTCTTTCCTTCTTCTTCCTTTCTGCCTGCAATCAACACCCAAATGAACATAAATTAGCACCAAGATTAACATCAGACCCACAGTCAAGAAGTAAACAATACCCAATCATGGAACTGCCAAACAAGGTAACAGTAAATAATCTTTAAGACTAGTCCCACCAACATGGACAGGACAAGCCACTAGAATATAAATTGAGAGCACACCCCATCCTTACTATCACCAAAGATATTACCTACTTTGGATAATGAAATGTCTGGAAGAAAACAACCAAGCTCAGAGAGCACCAAGGATCCCTGAAAACCAACTAAGCAACTCTAAATGTACAATTTGCTGTCACTTCAAAATCTGGGGAGATCTCATAGCTGTGGTTAGTGCAATTGACTAGCTTTGTATGAAAAAAAAAGATATGGGACTGCTAATGGCATCTGTTTCTGAGTGTTTCCTTCAAGCAGAAGCTGCATGGAAACACACCACTGGGAGAAGAAGACTTCTTTGCTGTATATTCAAACCAAACTTTCCCCAAGTGAAATTCTCTCTTTGATGGGAATCCTGTATCTTTCCATTCAATTTGGGAAAAACTTTCCTGAGTTAAGGAAAGAGATAGCCAAGCTTTCATTATCCCTGGCCATGGGTTCCATTAAAAGTCCATCCTCTTGAAATGTCCTTACAACTTGAACTTGGTCACCCATCCCTGTTTTCATCAACTCAATCTGCTGTGATCTTGCAATAATAAATAGGGAAGGATGCTCGCGTTGACCTCAGATGTCTGTTCAAAGTCATCGCGTGCTATTATTTGAGTAGCTTGAGGTGAAATAATGTTCAGCTCAGCTTCCTGGAGCTGCATCTGAAATGCAATTAATTGACTGCTGTTAGTTGTCAATTAACATTCATTATCAATTAGTTCATCAAATTGATTAGTTGGCAGGACCTTAAAGCCTAAATGCACTCCTTTCCGTTATAAATATGTCTATAAGGGTAAAAGCAACTGGCTAATTGATGTCAAACTTGAAATTGCTAATATTGGTCATGATACAGAGAAGGAGACTGCATTTAATAACCAGATCCCACCAATTTTGTAAAAGTAATGCATTTTTAAATGATGGTGTGATTTCTCTCTCTGCGTGTAGGCATGGGGACACACACACACACACATACCTTTGCATTTGTGTAAAATAGGTAAGTATTTTCGTTTCTTTATGTGTTTGTGTTCCCTTTGAAAATATATAAATCTGATACATATGCAACAAGCTACTTACATGGTCATTGTAATTCAGGATACCTTTGTCAACAGGATGACTTGTGGCTCCATACAGCCTTGATGTCAAAAATCTAAGTTTCGGCATCCTCAGAATAAGTTAGAGGACCATAAATCCCAGAGTTCCCAGTCACTAGTTGTCATACGGGATGAAAATTCTGGGTATTGTGATATCAACACGTCTGGAGGATGCTAGCTGGGAAGAGTTTGTATGATGTGAAAAATGGTTATTTGACTGCCTGGACCAAGGCTATTGCATTACCTCCTAAATGAATGGGATTACCCTGCTATATGAAGGAACACTATCCTTCTGCCTCTACACTATGAGTAGATTTGGCCTTCTTAGTTTGTTCTTATTAGCAATAGCAATAGCAATAGCACTTATATACTGCTTCAAAGTGATTTACAGCCCTCTAAAAGCAGTTTACAGAATTAGCTTATTGCCTCCAACAATCTGGGTCCTCATTTTACCCACCTTGGAAGGATGGAAGGCTAAGTCAACGTTGAGCTGATCAGGGATTGAACTGCTGGCAGTGAGCAGAGTTAGCCTGCAAAAAGTTCTAACCCATTGCACTACCATAGCTTTTATTCCTCCTTCTGTTCTCCAGTACATATTCCCCATGTCTATATTGGCCACATCTTCATGTTTTACTCTGAAACTAAGTTGCTTTTATTATTTCCAGAACTCTCATTCAAAATTTTATCTTAAGAGCAGTATTCAACATTTCTGGATTCAAAGGTGAAGGATGTGATTTGACTGTTGCAAAGATAGCCAATCTGTAGTAGATATAAACTAGCTCTCTGTGTTACATGCTGTAACCCTGTTTCAAACTTTTTTCCTTTATCCTCCAATGTGAACATTCAGTTCGTTCCTTTTCCTTACTAATTTGATTTTACACATGCACAGACATACACACTTGTATCTTTGTAGAAAGACATTTTTTCTTTGCAAGTTTGCAATTTCAAAATATAACCTTTTGTACCTTTCCCCCCCTCCAGGTTGCTATCTGGACTCCTGGCAACCATGTGCCAGGAATTGGGTCCCTGCATTTTTCTTGGCAAGATTTTTTGGACTTGATTTGCCATTGCCTCCTTCCTTGGGTGACAGGGAATGAATGGCCCAAGGTCCACCAGCTGGTTTTGTGCCTAAGCCAGAGCTAGAACTCAGCTGAAAGCTAGCTCAATGCTTTTATACCCTTAAACAATTTGTCACTCATATTTTATGAATACAGACTTTAATATGCTTTTATTTTAAAAATCCTATTCTCTCTCTCTCTTTCTCTCTCTCTCTCCCCATCTCCATCTCCATCTCTTCTCAGCCTTTTAGGTGGTCTGTGCAGTGGTGGGATTCAAATAATTTAACAACCAGTTCTCTGTCCTAATGACTGGCTGGGTGGGCATGGCCGTGGTGGGCATGGCCAGTGGATGTGACAGGCAGCACTTGGCTTCCTGCATCCCCCTGGGAGCAAAAATGGGCTGTGGGGGGATGTGCTGCCTCCCCATGCCCCGTTTTGGGCCTAGAAGGCCTCCATGCAGCCTCCTGGGAACAAAAACGGGCTGCAGGGGGACTCCTGGAAGGGGTGGGTGGGATGAGGCGGGGCCAGCCAGCAATTTAACTACTGGTTCGCCCAAGCCAGCCCAAACTGGTTGAATCCCACCACTGAGTCTGTGTCTTCCTCAATCCCATGTCCTCTACCAGAAGTCTGGCAATTTGAGGGTTCTGCACAGGATCTTAGCTGTTTCTAGCACTGGACTTTTCTGGACAGAAAGCTCTGATGCTGTTCCTGGGATCTGTGGAAGCCACTCTCCTGGCTTAGGATTCACAGCCCTAAGTGGTCCTACCACCACCGAGACCACTTTGGCTTTTACTTTCCACATTCTTTCTAATTCGTATTTTAGGCCCTGGCACTTCTACAGCTTCTCATACCCCTTCTTTCTGTTGTTGCTGTCACTTGGCACCACTGTCTTCTAGTCCTTGTGTACTACTACAATGTCTGCTTGATTGGTTGGTAATTACCTGTCTGTCTGGATCTGAAAGTCCCTCAGGATCTTAGCTTTATTATTCTTCATAACGTTCTGTGGAATTTCCCAACTGGACTTGAGAAGGTCTAGACCAGGGGTGTCAAACTCAAGGCCTGCAGACCAAATCTGTCCCGTGGGGTGCTTAAATCTGGCCTATGGGCCTGGCCTGGAAATAGCAAAGGACTGGCCTATGATGTCTCTGCTAGTGAAAATGGGGCATGGGGGGCCATGCACGGCCCTCCCAAGGCCTGTTTTCAGCCTCGATGGCCTCTTGCAGCACCCTGCCAGGAAAAATGGGCCATGGAGAGTCGTGTTGCCCCCGGGCCAAATTTTGGCCAGCAGGGTGCTGCAGGAGGTGCCCGACACATCTGCTGGCCTGCAGAGCAGAACTACAATACTGATCTGGCCCTCGAAGAAATCCAGTTTGACACCCCTGGTCGAGACCATCCGCTGTGTAGATGTTCCTATACACAATGGCAGCACATGGCTGTGGTATTCAGTATATGCTGTTCCTGCCTGCATATTACACTGTTTGGGCTGTCTCTGAGGCCTCCCTGCAAAGTCTGCACCTTGGGCCCTGTCTGGTATGGAGATCCATGTTTCTATGGCTGTGGTGCTTAGGGCCTGTTCTTGTGCTGCTATGATCTGTGTCTCAGTGCTGCCTTTTAATAAGGTGACCAATTGTCCTCCTTTAGGGAGGACAGTTCTTCTTTTGTAAGTTCTGTCCTCTCTCAAAAAGTGTTGTTCTACATGTCCCCCTTTCCAATAATTGAAGACTAATCTGTAAATCTCTGCATTCAATCAATGCCGATCCGATCCGTTGCATGTGATGTGATGTATTTGTATTTGACATGACAATTCATCAAGGCTCGGTACACTGCAGTGAGACATAAATATGAGACGCATGTGCTCGCACAGGAGAATTGTTCTGAGAGAGTACGCAGCGTGCAAGAGTGCACTGCATGCAACTTTACTTCTTACCGAAACACGACACAGCGCACACGCATGTGTCCTCCTCCTTATTGTAAAAAAGTTGGTCACCTTACTTTTAATCCAGTCCTTTCCAGCCACCAATAGGATGTCCCAATGTCTGCTAACTCAGCTATTTTTTGATGGTAGATGCCATGCAGGGTCTTGTCTTGTCATATATATGCAGACATATCCTTTTTATTTAGTCCTTGCTTGGCAACCAGTCACTTAGTGACCAAACTAACAATGACCCCCCCAAAACAGGAACTTATGACCCGTATTCAAACATTTGCTGACTGCCTCTCCCCTCCACACTCATGTGATTGTGTTTTGGGTACTCAGCAACTAGCTTGCACTTAACAGCCATTTGCAGCATCCCATGGTAATGTAACTGTGATTTATTATGTTTTTTTTTTTTTGCTGGAAACCAGCAAAAAATATTCTGACCAGAAATATTCACCGCAAACAATATACTGCAAACAAAAATATTCACTACTTAATGATTGTCGCATTCATTTAATAACCACTGCAAAAAATTGTCGTAAAATCAGGTTGGTCACGTGATACTCTGCCTAATAACTGGCATGACTTACAACTGTAATTCCTGGTTAAATTGTGGCTATAAGTCAAAGACTGCCTGTCTGTGTGTGTGTGTGCGCGTTCATACGCATGCACGCACACACACACACCAGTTGCTTACAAAATTTGTAAAATTACTATCCTTCATTTTGAAGGATAATAAGAGTTCCATTTTCTATGTTTGGAAATGTGAATAAACACAATTCTTCTTTCAAGATCAGGTGATTTCAGCCCAGTTTTTTTAAAAAAAGAATTTTATTCTGCCTGAAATATAATAAAAATTTTTAAATTTGAGTGCATGTGACTTTTTTTCCCTTCAACACTTTGTGCCAAAGATTGAGTAAAAGCACCAAAAGGTATGACATCCTCTCTTCCCCACCCCCATCAAGTCACTTAAGGTCTCAGTCAGGACATATGAGCTGGAAGAAGCTCTTTCTTTTTGCCCAACATAAGAGATGTTGATGAGAATTCAGCATTTGTGGCTCTTAACATTTTTGCAGGTTTCATTAAAAAAACCAAAAAACGAGCAATTCACCCTCTTGAGTCTCAAAGAAGCTCATTGGAAAGCAAAGGGAACTGTTTACCTCACGTGGATCTTAAATACCTGAGTTGAAAGTGTTCTGCCTTTTATTTGCCTTTGTGAAAAGCTAGAATGGTCTTGCCTGCCCCACCCCCACCCCCCCAAAATAAAAGAGAAGGGAAAAAAAGGAGGGGGGAGCTGAACACTCTGTGACCTAAATATGGCTGAAAGACACAATATGTGACCCGCTTCGTGCTGCCTCTCATGGCCTGGAGCCACAGCAGGAACTCTATTAGAGGGAATAGCACAGATGCTAGCAGATGGCCAACATATTGTCCAGAGATGACCCATGTATAATTGCAGAAAAGTTCAATACATTCAGGTTTTGAATTTAATTGCATTGACCACCTTAGCTTCTGTGCTGCTGTCTAATGAAATGCATTTAAGGTGGAGGCTCACTCGTTTGCTCTGAAGATTTCTCGGGAGCAAATCCCTTGTTTTTATATGCATTTGTCCTGTTCCATGCAAGTTGAATACCTGGGTAAAAAGATGAAAGTGAGGCTGTCAGAATAGTAGGGATATTTCTCCTCCACTCCACTCTTCTTCCCCCAAAATCACTTAGTATAATAAAACTTTTTGCTTTATGGGAGGATGGAAAAATAATAATAAATCCAAGGGAATGGTCAGCTCATGTTAGATCTTGGTAGAATACTACATTCAGCCTACCTAACTTCTCTGCATTTGATAATTCAACCAGGCCTCTATGAAAGTGATTAAGATATGAATTGCATATCTTTTCTGCTTTGGAAAATGCCTTTTTAAGACGGCAATAGTTTTTCTGTGTGTGCTATTGAATTTGAATTTTTGTCCTGCTTGCTACCATAATCCCTTTTAATTCAGATACCTAAATGTCAGGTTAGTAGAGAGTAAGCCATGTCTTCATTTTGCTTCTTCATCCACTTAACGACTGTTGGTTGAGCTATGCAAGTTGTTATAAAGGTGCATACTTTCTACAACTAGCTCTGCTTTATTTTATCACTGCAGGTATTGTTATACAAGGCTTTGAGAGGGCTGTTTAAATTTATTAAGTGAGGAATAACCAGACTAGATGGGCAGAGGCCCCTCATTTTCTGTCTATGATCCTTCTTTCTTCCACATTCAGAAGTGAGGCAGTGAGCTAATTTAGACAATCAGTGTGTTGTACATAGTTTTCCACTGCCAGAGATAGCAACAGTGGGGGATGTTTAAGAGAAATACCTTTGAATGACATTGCTGTTACCTTACATCTGCCTCACAAGTGTTCTTGCCTCACTTTGCCTCACTGTAAAACTGGCCTTGCTCATTAGAAAGCCAGAATGATAATCTGCATACTAATTTCTCTGCTTTATTTATGTATTAGATTTTTTATCCCTCCTTTATAAGGAAGTGAACATACTTAATACTCTTTCCTTTTCTCATTTACCCCACAACAATCCTGTGAAACGAGTTGGGCTCAGAGAGAGTGACTGGCCCAAAGTCACCAAACTGGCTTTCATGCTAAGGTGGGACTAGAACTCACTGTCTCCTGGTTTGTAGGCTAACACCTTAACTACTACACCAGACTCTCTTATCCACCTAAATATGTCATCAGGGACAGGAGCAAATAGACAATTTAAGAGTTTTCTGTATCTCTGTCCTGCCAGCTAAAGGTCAATTAGTTTTTTTACCACACATAATTGATGGCTCTAATGGAAACCATTTATGTCTGACTAGTCTGTACTATCGGTCTAAGCACAGGTTGCATCACATTGATAACGTTGGAAACGGATTGGTCTGTGAATTTGCAAAGTTTGTGACTTTTTCAGAACTACTCCATTTTCTGAAATCGAATTGTATTCTATTTGATCCAGAGAAAAGCACTGTCAAAAAAGATACTAAAAAAAGAACAGATATTCATAAAATGTGCATCTGCTAATTCATTGGCAGAAAATAAAATGTGCCTAGTAATCCCTAGGGTCCCTAGTATTGTATGTGGCAATACAATAAATATCACCTTATTGGGGGTGATTGTTTTTAGGAGACCAAAGAACCAGTAAAGTCTGCTATTAAGATTTGGTGGAAAATTCAGTGCCTCAGCTATCCCATATCATTATTCTTCATTGTATACTAGAACTAGAAGGGGCAGGCTTTCAGATATAGAACTTCTATTTGTAACTGTCAGATTTATTCATTTTGCTAATTTTCTATTCATCTGATGATCTCTCTTAGGATGAATTCCTTGTGTTTGAAGACATCATTTCCAATGTCTATGGAGATTCTCAGTCATCCAGGTCATGGTTGTCCCAAAGGTGAAGCTCTGAAGAAGCTTCTTGGATAAGAAGCGAAAT
This sequence comes from Masticophis lateralis, assembly GCA_030761175.1. Lineage (NCBI taxonomy): Eukaryota > Metazoa > Chordata > Lepidosauria > Squamata > Colubridae > Masticophis > Masticophis lateralis. Next base: position 218,623,510 of record JAUDYJ010000001.1, read on the forward strand.
GTCTTCAACGAAAAACAGAAAGTCTAGTTGCCTCTTGAAAAAGCACCTTTAGGATAGTTCCCAAGGTTATGTTCCTCAAATCCATGCCATAGCATGAGGCTCCAGAATGGGTGGTGACCCTGAAAGAGGTGGAAAAGTCTTCTGAGAGGTAGGAAGAGTTAACAGCCCAGATTTCAAAATCTTCGTGAGAGAATTTCAGACATCTTGGTATATCTAAAGCTCTTATTTTGATGATTTAAATGGATTCCTTCAAGTTAATCCTATAAGATTCTTGTCCTGAGCTTCAGATCAATCAAAAAAATCAAAATGATCCCAAAATGAATAAATCTGTCCAATTTATCTTTATCACTAATTTTTTTCTCAATTTTTTTTTTCAAAATTATGGTGTGGATTCAGTGCATACTATAGAAGCAAAAGAATTGGGATTTAATTAGACTGAGCTTCAGGACATTGGTATAAATATAGTATGGTAGTAGAACTGTGTTAAGCAAAATCAAGAAAACTTTTCTTAACATCTGCAGGTTGCCTTTTATATGCTATGTCCAAATCAGTGGTGGTATTCAGCCAGTTCTTTCTGGCTCAGGCGAAGCAGTAGCGGTGGCTGCGAGAGGCTCCGCCCACCCACCCATGATGACGTCCTGTTTTTGACAATCTGTGCATGCATGGAAGTCCCTGCACATGCATGGAGGTGGCACGTGTGTTCACATTTGCGAACTAATAGTGAAGGTAAGTGAATACCACTCCTGGTCCAAATCAATTTGCTCAGTGCCTCTTGAAAGAATTGGGCCTCATGCCTACTATATATTGTGTTGGGGAAAATCTTAGTTATTTATTAACTAAATAAATTTATACAGCCTGACACATGATGACTCTAGGCAGTTTACAACAGTGGTCTCCAACCTTTTGGACACCAGGGACTGGTTCCAAGGAGAGAGGATTTTCCACGGACCGGAGGGTGTGTGGTTTTGCATGCTGTCTGCATCCCACAGGTGGGTTTTTACTTTTTTGTGTGGCCTGGTTTCTGGTATACTGTGGCCCAGTGCCAGTCCACAGACCGGGGGGGGGGGTGGTTAGGGACCCCTGGCTTACAACATTAAAATGTCATAATTTAAACCCCCCAAACCACTCATCCATTCCACCAGTACCACTGATAGTCCAAGATGTGAAACATTTTTTCAAGTGAATGGTGCAAGCAGATAATTTCACTTCATACCCGCAAGCCCCTTTTTATAGAAATTATTTACTGATTGGACAGGATTGGACCTACTGATTGTGTTTGCATTGTTTTTGTAAAAAATATAGTTTTGCATGGATAGATTGAGACAGGCCAGGGAGATGCACAAGGGACAAATCTGAAGATTATAAAAGTGTAGAAGTTTGTTTATTAAAAAAAAAGACAATGCCACTAATTATTTTTTTTTCTTTTTCCATGTAGCTAAAGCTGGTTACTAAAAAAAAAAATGCAACTGTGGTTATCCATCTCAGACACTGTTCTGGTCTCCAATTCAATTCCAGTTCCACTTAGATTTATTAGTTCTGCAGCATGAAATGCTAGGGCAACATTGGTTACCTTTGCAACATGGCTCAATCTAGAAGGTTTAAAAAAACCAACAGCTCGTCAGGGCAATTTCTTAGACTTTGGAATAATATTGATACTTTTGAACTTTGGTGTTAGAGAAGACTCCTGGGAATACCATGGAAAGCCAAGAAAATAAATTTACGGATCCTTAAACAAATCAACCCAGGGTTTTTACTCAAGGCCCAAATGACCAGCTGCCAATTATCCTACTTTGGACACATTATGCAAAGAACCAACTCTCTGAAGACGGCTCTAATGCTAGCAAAGAGAAGAAGAGGACAACCGGCTTCAGGACAGACAGACTCAGTTTCAGTGGCAATGGGTGCATCATTGAAAGAGCTGAAGGAACGGATTGGGATCAGGTCCTCCTGGAGTAATCTGTGTTTTCGCTAAGAGTTGACTTTGACTTGATGGCATATAATGAATCGATCAAATCATGGCAATGAGAAATCTACAAACACAGCAGACAGATTCCATGCATCTCTGCCATTGAGAAATAAGGAGAAGAGAAACAAAAGGGGAAAAATGTTTACTATTGTAGCTTTCCTGCTAGCTTTAGTTATTGTAAAACAGCCTGGTAAATACAGTTTGCTTTGTGTTGCTTTTATTTTGTTTTAACTTGTTTTATTTATATTCCACCTTTCCCCCCACCAGGAGCAAAAGGCACCACCATACATAACATTTTGTTCTCCGATTTTGTTGTCCCTACAATAATCTGGAAGGTGGATTAGGTTATGAAAAACTGGCTAGCTGATGGGCCAAAGTGACCCAGTCAGTTTCCATGATTAAGGATGAATTTGAACCCATGTCTTTTCTTCTTCTAGTCCAAAAGTTTCAACCTACACCAAGAAGACTTTGCTGCATTTGTACTCAGATTCTCAAGAAAAAACTTCAATGACGGTGCTATTTATCTGAATTACTATTTTTTTTTTTTGAAACAGAAAATATATGGTTATTCATTCAATTATTTGACACTGCGGCAAATATGATTTTATGGTACCTTTTAAAAATGGCAGATGTCTGTGCGAGGCTGTTCCAGAAGGCTGATCTAAACTGTATAAACCTTCTCCCCTCTCTTTGAAGCGGTCTACCTTAATTTCAAATGGGCACCTCTGGCAATTATGTCAGCTATTTAAATTTATTTGCAGGCAGTCAATTCATATTGATCATAATTTCACCTTACGGTGACCTTGAGCAAAGGTACTTTGCAACTCTTATAGATATTGTGATCAATACTGGTGAGTAACTGGCTATACCTAGTTATTGATAAATGAATTTTTGAAAAGGATGGGTGGATGGGGGAACTGTACGCCATTTTCAATAAGAAAGATAATAATGGTTCATTTAGTCAACACTGGAAAAGGTTTCACCTTGTTCTGTGTGACAAAGATGCTCAGCCAGAGCTTACAAAAGTTCTAGAGAAAAAATGGTTGCCTTCCAGAACTTTAAAAAACAAACTTTTCTTTAGCTCTGAGAGCTTTTTTTTTTTTAAAAAAAGAACCCCACTCACCCCTTTTTCTTATTTATCTGTGCTGGTTGGGCCCGACTAGCATCAATGAGTGTTCCTTTCCTCTACCCAAGTAGAGGAACAGCAAGTCTGGTGAAAATAACATGATGCATTATGATCACTAAACATAGTTGCCCATCTTTTATTTCTGTGTATGGTTGCCTGTTGGTGCCTGAATGGCAATGCACGGCCCCAGGGAGATCCCATTGTAATCATGAGACAGAGCATTGATTGCTCCTGGCACATCTGCTTCATGTTGATACCTTCCCTGTTTCCTGCTGCAAGTTCCAAAGCGAGGCGGTTCAAGAGACACACATTACACACACACACACACACACACACACACACTCCCCGTCTGCTGCTTCTTTTGCTTTGCTCCCACCACCACTGGGCCATGTGCTGGCAAGGGAAGCTCCAGCACAAGTGGGCAGAAATCATTGTCGGTTCAGCTGCTAATTTGAGCATCCGAACACAAGGGCTGACCTCTTGCCACCCTGAGCTCTCAAGCTACCCCCTTTCGTCTGGGGAGCGATTATGTTCAATAAGGTAGGTTTGCTTCGCCTCCAAAGCTCTCAGGCAGATCGTTCTTGCTGAGGATGGAACAAAATTGCTGAAATGCACAGTCAAACGCACCTCCACTCTGCCGTCTCAGGCAAAGAAAGAAGAGAAGGGTAAACAAATGGGCTTTTTTTTTTTTGTGATGCTCCCTGAGCAACAAGGGAGCCTGACAGCCCTGGGGGGGATCTTAACAGTTTGCTCTCCATGGAGCTGAATAAAGAAAGTCAAAGGAAATACACTAACCTGGTTACAGGCATGTAAGCTACCCAGCCAGCTGCTACATTTTGAGGAGTGGTCTGGGGCAGGAACATAAAGGTTGAAGATCCAGGGCTGCATTAAGACCCTGATACCTCCCAGATTCATTTATCTTTGTAGGCTGCTGTTGTTGTGGTAATAATCAGATGCTTATTATTAAAAAGCTATTTCCTGGATCTGTATTCTTTCAGAAATTGCAGGGAATAGGGCAGAATTGCTCCATATTTCAGAAGTCCAAACAGGAGATGGTCATATGCGTGACAAACTCTCCTTTCCCTTAAATGTAATTAATTTTAGTACATAAAACCAGTGGTGGGATTCAAATTTTTTTACTACCGGTTCTGTGGGTGTGGCTTGGTGGGCATGGCATGACTTGGTGAGCATGGCTTGGTGAGCGTGGCAGGGGAAGGATACTGTAAAATCTCCATTCCCTCCCAATCAACTGGGACTTGGGAGGCAGAGAATAGATGGGAGCAGGGCCAGTCAGAAGTAGCATTTACCAGTTCTCCGAACTACTCAAAATTTCTGCTACCTGTTCTCCAGAACCTGCTGAATACCACCTCTGCATAAAACCTATGTCCAAGGGATTGGAGAGGTGGGCCGCCATTCTGCAGTGTTCCTTCTCCTTTCTAAAAGGAAGTTGAGTTGCAGGGAGAGGAGACTTGTGTCTAAAGGCCATTCCTCTGGACAGTGACTCAGGGGCTCTCTCGTTGCCTCAGTTCTCTTTAATATCTCCATGTAACTGCTGAAGGAGGTTATCTATTATTGGCACCAGGGTCTGGTGTCACCTGCATGCTGATGATAACACTGCTATACCTCTCGGCCCTGATAGTTGGTGATGCAATAGAAGTACCAGCCTAGTGCTTGGAAGCTGTCAAGATCTGGATGGATTTGCTGAGCTAACTCCAGAGAAATTCCACATTTGATTATGAATGGTATTGCATTCTCTGCTTAGAATGGTGTGCAATTCAGAGTTCTCTTGGACTCATAACGTCTGCTTAAGGAGCAGGCGGCAGCTATGGGTAAGAGGGCTTTTCAAAATCTTACATGTCAGCTGTGACTTTTCCTGGATTGAGATAACTTAATCATACAGGTAGTCCTCAATTTACAACCATTCGTTTAGTGTCTGTTCAAAGTCACAATGGCACTGAAAAGTGACTTATGACTGTTTTTCACGCCTATGATTGTTGCACATCCTTATGGTCATGTGGTAAAAATTAAGACGCTTGGCAAATAGCTGATATTTATAATGGTTGCAGGGTCCCGGGGTCATGTGATCTTTACGACCTTCTGACAAGTCAAGTCAATGGGGAAGCCAGATTCACATAACAATGGTGTCACTAACTTAACAACTACAGTGATTCACTTAACAACTGAGGCAAGAAAGGTGATAAAACAGGGGCAAAACTCACTTAACCACTGTCTCACTTAGCAATAGAAATTTGGGGTCAATTGTGGGCTTCCTATACTCATTTCTGTCTTAGTCACCTCCTGTTTGGACTTCTAAAATATGGGGCTGCTCTAGAAGGATATTTGGAAGATACAAATAGTTTAGTTTAGTTTAGTTTATTAAATTTTTATACCGCCCTTCTCCCAAGGGACTCAGGGCGGTGTACAGCCATGATAAAACAACATATACCATAAAACTTTAAAAACAATTTAAAATATATTACATAATTTGCCCCGTGTTTTATTTTTTAAAAAGCCCCAAAACTAAAATACCCAATTTAAAATCATACTTTCATTAGCCCAGCCTGCTGGAATAATAGGGTCTTGAGGGCACGGTGAAAGGTCTGTAGATCGGGGATCCTACATATCTCCAGGGGCAATTCATTCCATAGGGTGGGAGCCCCCACAGAGAAGGCCCTCCCCCTGGGGGTCGCTAGTCAACATAATTTGACCGATGGCACCCTGAGGAGTCCCTCTCTGTGAGAGCGAAATGATCTAGAATGTGGCAGTCTGGACAATGATGGACATTTCCAGTATACCCTGGTGACTTTATTGCTCCATAAGCTGCACTGGGATCCAATTGGCTTCTAAATGCAATTTAAGGTACTAGACACCACCATCAAGGCTTTACGTGGTTCAAACCTAGTTATCTGAATGATGACTTTTCCCCATATTAGTCTATCATAGACCAATTCAAACAGGGCCACCTCCTTCCATGTTCCATCCTGTCCCTTTTGCAGTTGCCCTCTGATGGAGCTTTGGAAGGAGGTGTTTTTAAATATTTGTCCTATTTTTTGGGACTTTCTTCCCTCAGAAACAGCTCTCCCTCAGAAAAGCTATTTTAAAAAATAGCTTTTTTTTTTTAAAGGAAAGCTGTCTTTTATCTCTTCTGTCTATCACACCTTTATTGTGGCTATGGAGATTCTCAATCATTCAGGACATAGTTGTTCCAAAGGTGCTTTTCCAAAAGTCAACTGGGTTTTCTTGGGTTCCCCCCCCACTTTGAAAGCATTTAGCTTCTCATTCAAGAAGCTTCCGAAGAACTGACAATGCTTCTAAGATGAGAAGCGAAAAATTTTCAAAGAAAAAGAAAAAAAAACCCAAGAAAGTCCAGTTGTGTCCAATTGTCTTTTGGGAAAGCAAATTTGGGATACTTTTATTGCACCTGTTTGTGTGTGTGTGTGTGTGTGTGTATTTGTGATTGTTGTTTCTTTTTTGTGGCTGTATTTAGCTGCTTATAGTTTGTTAGCTACTAAGAGCCCCTGGGCTTGGGTGGCAGACCAATGAAATAAATAAAAGTAAACAAATAAAATGGATGCCTCTTGTAGCTCATTATGCCGGGATTTCAGGTTTGCCCCTATCATCTTAATGCTTTTGTTGAAGTTTGTCACTAGCTCCTTCCCTAAGCTACTCACTCTGGCATCTGTCTTCTGCTTGTATTGATTGCATCACTCACAGCCCATCTTGCCCGTTGTTTATTAATCAGTTGATGTAATGAATCAGTTGCTAGCATAACATATCTATCACGGGCCAGCCACCCTGGGGCTCTCATATCACTTCTCCTCAAGTATAATTATTTTCAATGGAAGCTATTTGTGTGTGCGTTTATGGGCCTTGGTGCCTCGTTGAGGAGTGCTCCTTTATACAAAGCTGATCTGTAGATCTCCTCTCCCTGCCAATGGGAAAGCCTTGGGTAAGCTTGGGGCCTGGATCCACCCAGGCAGGATTAGTAGCCAATCACTACATTAGCAAGTGAAAATTTGCACATGGTAAAACAGGAATGCATTACCGAGAGCATGTTCAGATCACCTTCCATCCCTCAAAAGAAACATTTGTTTTGGGATGGCACACAAACACATAGCTGTAAGTCAGCAGTTGGGAAAAACCCATGCCAATGTATGCATAGATGGAGAAATTAGACTTTATTAAAGTACTTCTTGATTCTAAATGTTAGAAGTACCACAGAGAATATTAAGGTCTTGGGGTAATGACCAAGGATCATGTGGCAAAGTGGCTTCAATATATTGCAAATATCTCTATTAAACTCTAGGAAATTTATTTCGGATAAAATATACATAGGATCTTCTTATAAGTTTCATAACCACCTTCAGCATAATGGGCCAGGGTTTTTTGGTTTTTTTTTTTTATTAGTACTATGTTCTAATTTTGACAATGATAGCATTTTTATTGTTTTTGCAATAGCTCTTTATTTTACATAGTTTATCATTATGTATTCATACAGTATTGATTGCAATAGCTCTCTGATAATAATTAATTTAGCATGCTGGGTGTGCCATATGTACTTATATAAAAATTCTGCAGTCATTCAGGATTAATTAATATGGTGGAGCAATATCGCATTTGTCATTTCACCATATTTTAATACATCTCCTTTTTTGCCCCAGATTAGAAACCACTCATATAATGTGTCCACTCTGCAAATTTCTTCATGGATACAGAAAATATTTCCAAGAGTAACTAAAACCTACTGAGTTGCACACTTGGGTTTCGGAATATCTATGTGGCAGTGAAATAGTTTCTAATAATCTGGGAATGCCAAGGGATATACAGTCAGCAAAGAGAAATGTAGAAGTCACCGGATGGGTTTCCCCACTTGCTTCTGGAGTTTGATGTTAAGAAAGGCAATTTAAAACTGTCCATTCTCAGTATTCTCCGTAATCAAACACGACGATATCTCTGCTGATGGAGATATGGGCTGAAATTACCTGCTGGTTCACCTACACTGCAGAAATGTCAAAGTACAGTTAGAGCTGACTGAGAGTTGGCTAAAAGCAGGTATTTTCATTGGACTTCTTATCTAGTTGGGTCAATTGTATATGCTGCTGTATCAGTTGTAGATGTGTCCATTGTATTGGATGAAACATGATGCTATCTGATATCATCTTAATGACTGGAGATAGTGAGTTGGACATCAAGTGCTGAAGAACTGGCATAGCTTTTTGATTCTTGAAAATGTTAGAAACCTGTTTTAGATCAACGATTCTCAAAAGATGGATTTGGGGGGTCTTATATTATAGAAAAGTAATGAATTAAAGGATGGGTTCTCAGTCTTACGGTTCTTGAAAGTGAAATACTTCTTGGGAATGAAATAATTGGTGAAGAGCTGTTGCACAAGAAGACAGTGGTCTCTGGACTGCTTTTTTTTTTTTAAAGAATATTGACACCTTTCAGCATGTTAGTAATACATCTGTTTTACTTCTGCTTTCTTTGGCAGACCTGGCTTTGCTATCAAAACTATATACATAAAAATAACTATCAACACATCATGCAATAGAAAAGTTGCATTAAATGATCTAATAATAGTGAGAGTACCCCAAATGATGATTTATAGCATCTAAAAATTTTCAAAGCTTTATCACCCTTGTAATGTATCTTTTCTTTTATGTACACTGAGAGTATATGCACCAAGACAAATTCTTTGTGTGTAGAATCACACTTGGCCAATAAAAAATTCTATTCTATTCTATTCTATTCTATTCTATTCTATTCTATTCTATTCTATTCTATTCTATTCTATTCTATTCTATTCTATTCTATTCTATTCTATTCATTCTCTAAAGAAATGGGCTAGCTTTTGCCCAGATGAATTTCCACAGGTATCTGGGAAAGTTGTGCATTAGTCTCACCTCTTGGCCAAAAGGAATATTAAGCAACACCTTGCCTGTCCATCTGATCAGATGGGAAAGACTAAGGGATAAAATTCCCTGGACATGTAAGTTGTATAGGCAGTGGATTTTATCAGTGAATTTAACTAAATGTCGAATTTATTACAGTAGCTATCCATCTGCATTCATAAATTAAATCCAACCTGCTCAGATAATGATATCCCCTATCCACACCTGCCATGCACACGTACAATCTTTTTTAAATTATGCTATCATTGGATATGAGGATAATTCCACATATCTATATATACATGTACCATTTTTCTATAAATAGAGGGATATAGACCAAATAAATGGATGAGAGTTCAGAAGAATTGTCACCTGATTTCATTCTTTTCTCGCCCGCAAGATATAATTTGAACAACAATCAGCATCTTGAATTGTGTGTGGGCAATTTTGAGCATCATTTGGCAGAAATTAAACCACCGGTGTCTCCCTCCCACCAGTGTCTCCCTCTCACCGGTGTTAAAGAAAGCATCCTTTGATCTGGCATTTTTTCAGATATGCTTGTTGAGAATTTCAGGAGTTGAAGGACAAGTAATCTGGGATAGCTAGAGAAAACTTTGGTAGAACCATTACAGATATACATTGTTTTCTTCTGAAAACAGCTATTAATCAGCTTATTTCTCACATGGAAAGGAAACCAGTTAAGTACACAGAACTCTTTTTTGTAATAAAGGAAGGGCCTTCTTATTTCTAATCATTTTTATCAGCATATTAGCTTTAGGGTTCACGATGCATGTACGCAGCATTATATGTTTTAACTCTACAGATTCACTTACTTTATAGGAAAACAACTTTATTTGGCACCAAAGTATCTATACCTAATTAACATCAACAGTGTAAACTAACAACATATATTCACTCTTAAAATTAACAAAGAAGAGTTTGTGGAAGTAAGAAAGTATTCTCTGTTTGTGCTACTGTGGAAGCAATAATAAGGATTTATATTGGTTCAATATAGAAAAAAGATTTCTCAGAACACTGGCTAACTGAACAGCTTTAGGGTTTACTAAAGTGTATTGGTATATTAATAAATAGATTCATTTGAGTAGAAGATGGAAGCAAAGCTGAGCATGAATTAAAAGAAATAAATTATGATGTGTTTTTTCTTTAAATTGGGAGAAGAAGGTGGTAACAATTAATTTTTCTCTCAAAAGGAATGGTTAAGCAGTTATCCTTAATGAGGATGAAGAAATGAAGAAATTCCCCTATAGGGAAAATTTCTGAAGCAATGCAGGAGAAATTAAGGTACAAATATGATTTAAAATGTGTCAGATTCTTAGTGGTGCTTAAACCTAAATGCATATATTGATTAGCAGGCCCCTATACAGGGGTGAAATCCAGCAGGTTCTAACAGGTTCTGGAGAACTGGTAGTGGAAATTTTGAGTAATTCGGAGAACCAGCAAATACCACCTCTGGCTGGCCCCAGAGTGGGGTGGGAATGGAGATTTTGCAGTATCCTTCCCCTGGAGTGGGGTGGGAATGGAGATTTTGCAATATCCTTCCCCTGCCATGCCCACCAAGCCACAGAATCGTTGGGGAAAAAAATTGGATTTCACCCCTGTCCCTATATATTCAATTCTTCTAGAATTTGTAGTGAACAAAACTTGTAAAATATTCTAACCACAGCGTTTGTGATATCTACCGCATGTGTTACTATGAATGTACTCGTCTTTGCTGTAAGGATCTCACGAGTGAAACAGAGTGACTAGGTTCACTCTGTGGACTAAAACTTGGTTTCTTTCACCATGATTATTGAATGAATGGCCTTTGGTTCAGCAATAAACCAACACTAAAAGAAAATATTTATGTTTCTGGCATGTATTATGTATTTGATTGTATACTGTATGAACTAAGAGTTTTGATAGTTGAATAGGAATTAGAAGCCATACTTAATCCAATTTTCCATCATGATATCACACCATCTTGATTATCTTCAGATTTTGTCTACAGCTCCTGTAATCCCAATATAGAATAACAAATGACAGTAAGACCAAAATAGACTTTGTGTAGTTCAGTAGTGTATAAAGAGGACTGGGGGGACTCTGATATTTAGGCCATAAAAGCTACAAGCTTTATTTTTATTTGATAAAGAACTTTCCTGCATACACCGTAGCTGTGACCCCAAACTTTGTCTGTGTAGGACAGGAAGACTTAATTTGAGCTTCAGCTCATCGCTAGAAAAGGAAGACCTGAGATCAAGAGAAGCATGTCAGGGCACGCTCAGCTCATTAACAAGATCCCAGAGTGGTTCCTTTTCACACACATTACAGAGTGTGTTGCAACCTTGCAGTATGTCGGTGTGCAGAGAAAGAGCCTTTGTACTAATTTAAGAACAAAACAATGTGGAGTCCTTTGGTATCTTTCTTTTTAGAATAAGCAAAAAGACACTTGCTACTGTCATGTTGCCTAGATGATATGCACCGATTAACGTGGAAACCAAGTGGCTATAATTTATTTCTGGAATGGATCCTCTGATTAATAACACAATATAGGAAATTGCAAATTTACCTTGTGAAATTTGCCCTCGAATGTACTTGAAGCAGAAAGGGAAACCCTATCTGTTAAATATCTGCCTTATGTACTGCTATTCAAAGTATAGGGAATTTTCCAGGCAAATGACTGGGATGGGGGAAAGCCCCCTTAACTGAAACACAAATCAAATTCCTCATATTTGAGCCATTAGAATCAGAATAAGCAATATTGAAAAAAGAAATAAATAAAAATATATTGTCTTCTTAAAAAAGAATTCGTGACAAAAAAAAAAGCCAAGAATATTTATGGCAAACTTCCTTTCCTTTCCTTTCCTTTCCTTTCCTTTCCTTTCCTTTCCTTTCCTTTCCTTTCCTTTCCTTTCCTTTCCTTTCCTTTCCTTTCCTTTCCTTTCCTTCCTGCTTTTCTTTTCTCTTTTCTCCTTTCTCTTCCCCCATTCACTGCCAGTGTTTGCTTAAAAGCTTTAATTGCTTTAGACAAACTGATTTGATTCCATGTATCTTTCCCCCCTTTTAATGTGTAAATTACCTAGGATTTGACTCTGATTATATTGATATAATTGCTTGTCTTCACATGACGCACAAGGCCACAATCTGGGTAAGACTGGTTAAGAAGAAACAGGTGTGGGCCTTCCCAATGAAAGCTCCCCACACATGTCCCCCTCTACTCATAAAGGGGGAAAAAATCCCCAAACAAAACCTTTTGATCTTTGTCACATTTTATTTGTATATACCCAGCCTGTGGCTGTTTTTGCTTTGTTATTTTTTTCTCCAGGGGGTGCCTGCAGCCAAACCAGATCTGCCTATGATCTTGTCACATTTCACAAGGTAAGCAGTGTCAGGCCTGGTTAGAAGATAAATGGGAAACGTGCAAGGGTAGAAAAATCCTGATGTTGCAGGTTCCAGGCGGTGAGGTTGCAGCAAGATGTTTCAGTCAGAAATGCCACTGATTGACTTGCTCTCTCAAAGAGATGTCAGGAAGCAGATTGATTCTTCCTCAGCAACTGAATCAGATTTAAGAAGCTGTGCAATTGGAACATAGAACTCATTTGTAAATTAAGTCATCACCTTTTTCTTCGACATCCTTCCAAAAGTATCACCTAGCAACTTTGGCTAATCTCAACAAAACAAAAGCAAATTCTGTTTTTTTTTCCCCTTTAAAAAAAATATTATTAAAACATTAGAGGAAAAATAATAAATAACTGCAGAAGAAGGGAAGAAAAAAGTGGATAAAAGAATAAAAATGTGAGTAAATAAATAGGGAGTTCATATAATTGTCATGAAATTTGAAATTCAGTATTTCAGGGGTCCCCAACCCCTGGTCCGTGGACTGGCACAGGTCCCTGGCATGTAAGAAACCAGCCAGCGCAAACAAGCGAATCCCCATCTGTGGGATGCAGGCAGCATTTGAAACCATGCCCCTTCCGGTCTGAAGAAAAACCTCTCTCCATGGAACTGGTCTCTGGTGCCCAAAAGGTGGGCACTTCAGTATTTTATTTATTAATTTGTATCAGTGAAAAAAAATTGGAAATCTCTATACAATTTTGAACAAGGTATTAATGTCTTATCATTAATCTGATGATATAAAAAGAAAAAAAGGCAGACGTTTGTATAAGGAAAAAACGCTGAAACATAGGTCGCCACCTTGAATTAATTATAAAAATCATAAAATTATATTGTTTTAAAAAAAGTTCACCACCTTGAATTAATCATCCAAAATAATAAAGGCAGGGTTTTTTTTTTAAAAAAAAATCTAAAAATAAATCTAAACCATTTTTTTTTTTTTTGAGAAAACTACCTGATTTCTAATTCCCTCTCATGGTACTCTGATTGATAATTACAATGTATTTATAAACCTTGGAATTATTTCTGATTACAGTCCTTACATCAATTTTTCCCCCTTGAAATCTGTGCACTGGTTTGAGTTTGCCATGTTATGTGATATATGATAAAAAGAGATGTCATTCTTCCTTAAATTGGTCAATCGTCTCTTCTGAATCCCCGCTGCTAATTTTTCCATTGTTGTGTTTCTCCAAGTTTCAGTTCAGGGTGGTTTTTTGTTTTTTTTTTGGTTGTTGTTGGCTAATGTCTCTTTCCCAATATTGCACAAGGTTTTACCTTGTAATAGTCAACATATTTTTAATCATTTAGTTATTAAATTTATTTGCTGCCCATCTCACTGTGGGGCTGCTGTGAGCAACTGTAACAATAGCAAAGGAATAAAAACAAATAAAAATAAACAATGGAAATACAATAATAAGAACTTTAAAAAGATAGGAGGAGGGGGAGCAGTAAGCACAGAGGGGAGGTGGGGTCAGCTGCTTAATCCTGTAGCCACCTGTAGTCTCCTCCCAAGACCAACCATCAAAGCCTGGTCTTCAGGTCCTTGCAGAAGGAGAGGAGGGTAGGGACAAACCTCATCCCTTGGGGATAGGATGTTCATGAGGACTGATGCTATAACAGAGAAGGCTGTTCTCTTGAATCCCATCAGTTAAGAGTTCCTTGACTACAGGATCCTTAGAAGGTTTCCTTTGGCAGGACAAGTAGGCAGGCTTGTCTTACCAGGAGGAGATGGTTCATCAAGTAATCTGAACCTGTGCCATGGAGCACTTTAAAACTTCATAGATTATAACATTTTTTATATGTATGTGTTCTGGCACAATCCCTATTTTTTTCAAAAACTTTTTCAACTCAAACTTTGTTTTTAATTCCACTCCCCCCATAAATAGTGCTGTGCATTTTTTTCCAGAACTTTTTAATTGTTTTACATATGATTTAATGTTCTTTCTGTATTATAAAACTTTAACATTTTTATTTATGATTCATCAAAGCATGTGTAAACCTGGTTAGGAACTTGATGGGAGAATAGCCAGATATTGCAGTCTAAAGCAGGAAATAATAATAATCTAAAAAATCCAGATGTTTGCCAACACTTCCATATTATTACCAAGATAGTTACACAAATATCACTTGTTTTCATGGGAAACTAAAAGTCAGTTCGGTCAACATATCTTGGACTTATTAAAAAGTTGTCTTTTACAAATTTAGAGAAATGTGAAGCAAAATAGGATTCCAAAGCAAGTGATGTTGGTGGGAAAAGGAACTTCAACAGGAGAAATTAACAGCACAGTGCTAAAGAATTTTAACAGGGGGAAATGGAGATACAAAAGAAATCAATGTGGAGATTACAGAAGAAGTCAATGCATAAGATTTAGTGAAGAAACACAATGGATACTACAAGACATGGAAACTGGATCACGTCATAAACAAGGAGCACAGAGAGGAACCGTACATATGAGGTCAAGAAAGCAAAAGCTCAGAATCAGCTGAAATATATGAAAAAAACCCCTAAATTTAGAATGAATTTAGAATGAAAGGAAAATAAGATAATTGGTATAACTCCTCTACTGTGAAGATGGCAAATGCTAGCAGATAAAGAAAGACCAAGATTCTCTTATAAAAAAAGTTGTATTCTAAGAACAGGACGAGGGGAACTGGAGTTTAAGTTCATAGAAACCATGGTGAATACCATTGAATTAGTATCGCAGGGTACTAAGGAACTAGCTGATCATCTTGCTGACTATCAGTGCATTAATTCTGAGAAATCTTGGAGAATTAGATGAGTTAGAAAGGAAAAGAGCAAATGTTTTTTCTATATATTTTTTAAAGGCAGCAGAGAGAAAACTCCAGCAAACGACAAGGGTTTTCAGTCAAATATTGATATCTGGGAATATTCCAGAGCAAATCTTCAAGAACTCTAGTTGTAAAGCTATTCAAGAAATCTTAATGTCTCTGTAATACAAAAGTATGTTTTCCAGTGTATTTATGGAAATCTGTGCAAATCTTAGAAAAGGTAATTGAATTGTATTAGTGATATTTGTCATCAATTACAAACCTGCAATATGACATCTCTATAAAAAGACAAGTTCATTTTTAGGTTCATCAGCTAAAGTATCATTTCCATTGAAGGCAATCATATTTCATCTTAACTACTGTCCGTAGTTCTGAATCCCACACTCTAAGAAGGATTCAGAGAAATTGGAACAGGACCAGCAAAGGTCAATAAGAGTGATCAGGTAACTGGAATTAAGTGCTACACAAAGACATTATGAACGCTTAACCTCCAGAAGAGACTACTAAGGGGGAGTGTAACAGCTGTCTTCAAATGCCTGGAATGATGTCACGGGGAAGGTCAAGATGAGTTCTCTATTGTGTGGGACATAAAATAATTGATAGAGGTTAACAGGAAAGCAGGTTACAGGAAGACAGATTTCAAAGTCTGACTGATGGTTAGAAAAACATTCCTAACAGAGCCAGGAATTACTCAGTGAGGAGATGATATCTGTTTTGCTGCGGTATCTGTGTTGCAAAGTCAATGTGATAGGGATGATTATGGGATCAGAATCCTGCCCCTTTCAACATGTTGAACCCCCCCTCTATATATTACATGTTGTATATGTAATATAGTACATATACATATCTATCTCAATATCACTCTTGATCTTGATGTCTGCCTGCCTGCCTGCCTGCCTGCCTGCCTGCCTGCCTGCCTGCCTGCCTGCCTGCCTGCCTGCCTGCCTGCCTGCCTGCCTATCTATCTATCTATCTATCTATCTATCTATCTATCTA
This sequence comes from Masticophis lateralis, assembly GCA_030761175.1. NCBI lineage: Eukaryota > Metazoa > Chordata > Lepidosauria > Squamata > Colubridae > Masticophis > Masticophis lateralis. Next base: position 218,639,669 of record JAUDYJ010000001.1, read on the forward strand.
TCTATCTATCTATCTATCTATCTATCTATCTATCTATCTATCTATCTATCTATCTTGCAAGGGAGCATGGTTACCTGGGGATTAAGATGCTGGGTTTATCAACCAAAAGGTTGTCAGTTTGAGACCTAAGTACCATGTGATGAGATAAGCTCCCATTCCTGCCAACCTAGCAGTTCGAAAGCATGCAAATGCAAGTAGATAAATAGGTACCACTTTGGTGGGAAGGTAACCGCATTCTATACGCCTTGGCATATAGTTATGCTGGCTACATGACTACAGAAGTGTCTTTGGACAACGCTGGCTCCCTCAGCTGGGAAATGAAGTTGAGCACCACTTTCTAGAGTCTGACATGAATGGTCAGGGGAAATCTTTAGTTTTATATATGTTGCTTGCAATTAAAAGGGGCAGGGCCTTGATTGCATGAGCACACAGATCTTTTTTTCTTTTTTTAAAGCTCCCTTCCCAATGTGTTCAAGCAGACCAGGGAAAGTCCACTATCTCAGATATGCAATTTGCAATTCCAGCAATGACCAGGCCATTGGATTCAATGGTCTCTCCCATCTCTGTAATTCTACGATGCCCAGGAGTCAAGCTCAACTCCAGGGAGCATTTAACTTTTTGACCTGCTGCTCTGGCTGCAGTACATGTATACCAGGAAGAGATAGAAGAGATCATGACCTTTGAGAATGGAGACGAACGAGAAGAAAAAGCTTTATGTTTGTTTACCATACATTGTTAAAGGCACTAAAATCCTACCTGGTTGAGAGAGGACAGTGACAATCCTATTATTCCTCCAGGACTAGAACAGCATTTAAACCACTTCTGTGCCTGTGAACGTGACACTGTCATACCTTAAAAATGAAGCAGGTCAAGACTTATCGTATTTTTTTTCCTATCAGGTTTCTTTCAGTTTGGCAATGGAAAAAAAAAAGGATTTTTCCCCTCAAATTCTTAAGCTTTTGGGTGAAATTCAGGTAGGTGGCATATGTCTGTATTTACAAGATAGCAGATTAATGTCTCTCTTTCATTGTACCATTCTCTCACCCAGATTCTGCTATCTTCTGATGTTAAATACCAAATGACACTGATAGATAACATCAATGGGAATCATCAGAAGGAAACACCTTCACTGAACTTTGATGTGTTGGCGACCGAGGAGCTTTCAGAATATTGGAAAGATGGATAGCAGAAGTCCACAACACATACATTACCATTTTGTGATCCAAAATACTACCATGGGAATTCTAAACAATTTTCCCAAAACCCTACAGTCAAAATAGAAAAACAAAAGCTAATTTAAATAAATACATGTAATAAATAAATAAATAATTTCATACAACAATACATTTGGAGAAAACCAGCATACATGTGTTAACTTACAAGGCGATAAAGGATTCAACCACATCTGAATCTGAGAAAGGCAGGATGCACATTTTTCCAGAATCTGATTTACACTTGCATGCAAATAAGGACAATCAGTTTTAAAAACATGTTATAACCCTTGTAAGATCCTAAACTATTACATGCATGATTAGACTGTTGACTTCTCGGTTCTCTCAATCTGCTTAGATGGAGATATTTCATTACACAACTAGGCAGTGGTGAAATCCAATTTTTTTACTACCGGTTCTGTGGGTGTGGCTTGGTGGGCGTTGTGGGGCTTGGTGGGTGTGGCTTGGGGAAAGATACTGAAAAATTCCCACCCTACTACAGGGGAAGGATATTGCAAAATCCCCATTCTCTCCCCACTCCTGAGGGAAGGATATTGCAAAATCTCTATTCCCACCCCACTCTGGGGCCAGCCAGAGATGGTATTTGCTGGTTCTCCAAACTGCTCAAAATTTCTGCTACCGGTTCTCCAGAACCTGCTGGATTTCATCCCTGCAGCTAGGTAACATCATCAGTGTTAATGAATATGGAGTTTGCTACATATCTTCTCTTCTATTGGATGGTTACAGTACATTGACTACAGAGTACCTTCCTCCCTGCAATATTATATCCTATTCCATTTGCAGGAGCTAAAATGGAAAGAGAACAACATTCTGCAGTCATGCCTCCTCTGTGCATCTTGGCTGTTACAATGACTGTAGTAACATTACCCTTTTGATGAGGAATTCTTTGCTTCTCAGTAAAAAGGGCTGGTGAATCACCATTTGAGGGACTGCAATAGAGCCCATCAAATATGTTGCTTGGATGTAGAAGAGATCTATGATGTTGCTTAGTTCAGAAACATGAAAAGTCTTCCTGAGAGGACCAGAATAAGGCACATGAATACAAGGTCCATTCCTTCCACTTCCATGCTTGTTCCCTGTCCTTGTTCTGTCCATGTCTTTGAGGTAGAAGAACCACATTAATACACACACTTTTGTCTCCTGACTCTGTTCTTTGCCAAGGGTGGGGGATCTGGGGTCTTCCCAGTATTGTTGGACCCCCTACTATGATTAATGAGAAGGGTGTTGGAAACTGTAATTCAGTAAATTCTAATATCCTTAGATATGCACTGGCACATGTGAAATCTGCAGTTAATTAGGACTCTGATGCCTTCATATTCTTGGGTTTACCTCAGGAATGACCAAGAAAAACTCCAAACAAAATAACATGGATAATTTTTTTTCTTAAAATCTAGACATAGACAGGGACATCTTCATTACATTATAGGAACTCTTGGGTGTTGCTTAGGCATATTGCATAAGTCAATGGACTGATTTTGCCAACTGACTGGCATTACAGATCCATAAGCATAATTTAGCCCTTGGAGACTTGCTGCAAATGATGTTAAAAGCCCAGAATCAAATTTATAGAAGACAGCAAAAATCAGGAAGGCCTAAAGCCAGATTACTTCAGGAGAAGATTGCATCAGACATCCTCAATGAGACTGGTTGAGAGTACCATATGGTGTCTCTCAGGGTAAGTCATGTGTTTCCTCCCAGAAGCTGGTTGGTTAGCCTCTCTTCAACTCAATACTACTACTTTCAAGTGGTTCCTTTTAGAAAAACTGTCCAGAAACTTCTTGGTCTTTTTTTTTTCTTTCTTTCTTTCTTTCTTTTTTTTTTTGTGGTCTACCTCTGAAAAACAATAGAAATTCCTCCAAAGAAATGGAAAGAGAGGGAAAAAAATCATTGCTGCCTTGTGATATATAATTAACACAATATGATTAGTGATGTTTTCCTAGAGGTGTACATTCATGACAAAATGTTATAATGGAATATTATTGGAAAGAAACAGGATACCGCTATATGTGTTGCATGTCCTTGACAAAACTGGAGATGAATATGAAATTTGCAATTTATTAAAAGTAGTGAAAGTAATTTTATGAGCTTTTGTACTTTATAGCATCTTTATATTTCAATTTCTAAAAAGTGTAATTGCACACACATGTACTTTTTGCTGACAAATTTGACTGTTAGAGAGGGTCCGGCATATATATATATATATATATATATATATATATATATATATATATATATATATATATTTATTAGTTCAATTTATATGCCACCCTTCTCTGGAGACTCAGGGCATCTTACAATGTGTTAAGCAATAGCCTTCATATTTTTGTATATACCTGCTTAGTAGGGCTTTCGCCTCCCCACCCAGCGGTGTTCTTTTTTATACGAAGTCAGTTTATTGCCCCCACAATCCGGGTCCTCATTTTACCTACCTTGGAAGGATGGAAGGCTGAGTCAACCTTGAGCCTGGTGAGATTTGAACTTGCAATAATTAACTAATTACTAATTAACAGCACTTTAGTCTGCTGCGCCACCAAGGCTCCATATCAAGTTTCATATCAATAAATTACAGGTAGTCATCGATTTATGAACCCAGCTGGGATCGGAATTTCTGTTGCTAAGCAAGACAATGAGTTGCGCTGGTTTTATGACCTTTTCTGCCATGTTGTTAAGTGAATCACTGCAGTTGATTGTTATTAAACGAATCCAGCATCTCTCATTGAAAGTCTATAACGCCATCTTGTTAGAATTCTACCCCATCTAGATCCTCCAGCCGGCAAGCCCTAGACATTCTAGTGCATCTCTGGCTTAGTCTGGGATAGAAGTGTAAAGCTGGACATGTACAAGAAATGATCTAATGTAGAAAAAAGCATGCTTTTTATGACCATAATGTAATAGGCAGCTATATGAATATGCTAAATAAATTGTGCATAAGGCATATTTCCATATTTTTCTATGACCCGAGTGTGCATCATTGCAGTCAGCATTTACTTTTGTAAATAACAACAACAACAACAACAACAACAACAACAACAACTCGTAGGTTCTTGATTAGGACTTGAACTGTTACGTTTTTACCAGTCTCGGATTGTGAATTGAACTGAAGATTAAATCAACAACAACAACAACAACAACAATACTAATAAATTGAAACTGTTTCACATTTAATATGTGAATGCAGCAAAATTGCACAAACTGATTACAAAGCTAGACACGACCAAGTTGCTAAATTAATCTACTGGTCATTATGTAAAAAATACGACTTGCCTGTATCCAAAAAGTCATGGGAACATAAAATGGAAAAAGTTATAGAAAATGAGAAGGTAAAATCTTGTGGGACTTTTGAATACAGATGGATGGTCACTTGGAACACAACATGCCAGATATCACAGTTGTCGAAAACCGAAACGTACAATTTATTGACATTGTGGTACCAGGAGATGCCAGAGTCGAAGAAAAAGAACTGGAAAAAATCATGAAATATCACGACCTGGTCATTGAAACTACACAGCTATGGATGAAACATGTAACAGTGATACCCATTGTCATCAGGGCACTTGGTACCATGTCCAAGAATTTTATAAGATACACCAGCAAATTGCAGCTTCCTGCAATAACACCAGCGGAACTGCAAAAATTGTGCTACTTGGAACATCGTACATCTTAAGAAAGTACTTGGTTGATATCTAGGATACTGGCAGCAACTCATATCAACCATTAGCACCAGTCAATGGTATTTGTGATGCATTTTTGAATGTTCAGTTGACTGAGTTTCATGTTTAATGGATAAAGTAAATAATAATAATAACAACAACAATAATAATAAATAAGACAAAAGTCTGGTTCATTAATATTGCAATACCAGGTGATGCACAAATTGAGGAGAAACAGCTAGAAAAAAAATAACAAAATATTGTGATTTGCAAATTGAAGAATGATTATGGAGGAAGAAATCAATGGTTGAACCAATAGTAATAGGAGCCCTTGGAGCAATACTCAAAGGGCTACTTAGATACATGGACATTTTGAACTTATTAATTTGATTTATATGCCGCCCTTCTCCAGAGACTCAGGGCGGCTTACAATGCGTTAAGCAATAGCCTTCATACTTTTGTATATTTTATACAAAGTCAGCTTATTGCCCCCACAACTGGGTCCTCAATTTACCCACCTTAGAAAGGATGGAAGGTTGAGTCGACCTATTAGACCTGAATATCCTGAATTTACAAAAAAACCAACCTATTCGAAACTGTCTATATGGTCAAATGCTATCTTAATAGCTCTTAGGTCTTTGGTTAGGACTTGAATTGTTACATTTTTACCAATCCCAGGCAGTGAATCAAATTGTAGATTAACTATGACAATAATATAAATAAATAAATGCTTTGAAAAATGCCTATTTGTAGAGTAAGAAGTATATGCTTGACAGAATCAAGGTATTCATAGATATTCAATACATAAATAAAGCCCATTCTGTAATTTTGCTGGTCATGAGCTCTTCTTCTTCTTCTTTCTTTTTTAAAGAAAAAATTGTAAGTATAATTGATGAGGTTTTTCACAATGCAATAACAAAATGTAAAAGATCTCTATGATAAGAAATATCGGGAAAAAGAAATGGATAAATGAGGGAGGCAGCCATCAATCTGTGGAAGTGCTTTGTGGGAGTTCTCCCTTCCCTTCCCTTCCCTTCCCTTCCCTTCCCTTCCCTTCCCTTCCCTTCTACTTGTCGAGGCTGTCTGCCTGTCTTCTTGTCTATCTCTGTCTCAGTCTCTCTCTAATCCACTCTTATTTTTGATTTATATATTTCAAAGCCTGTGCAACAAAAGGAGGGAGGTTTTCAGCAGTGGGGGGCTTTAGCCTATTAAAATTCATCATGATTTCTCTTATTCTGAAAAGGAGTAAACAAGAATCAGTTTCCCTTAGTAAAGAAGTTGGCAGAGGTTTCAGGTTCATTGAGAACAGACACTGATGGACTTTTAACAAAATGTTTGCCAAAGAATTGAGAAATATCAAATTAGTCCCCCCCCCTCTCCACGCACACATGGGCGTGCATGTAAGTGTGCATAAGGGTGGAGAGGCAGAGGGGAAAAAGACTGGGACTGGATTTGTGTGTGGGAGGGGAAGCAGGGGATCACAAAGTTTGGCAGTGCTAATGAGTCACAGTTAAAACTGGAAAGTTATACCACTCCTATAATTATCTGACCAAGTAGATGTAATGGGTTGTTGTAAATTGGAAGGAAAACATAGGTTGCAATAGGGATTGCAACAGGAGTTGGTTGGCTAGGAAGCTGGGTCCAAAGTCTAGCGTGACCTCTGATACCCTCCTTTCTCTGTAGCTGCAGGTTTGCTTTTTGATGGCAGCCCAAAGTTTCTGATGTGTGTATATGTGTGTGCAGGATCCAAACTCACACATACACTGCCTGTTGCAATCACTGCCTCTCTTTCCTCTCTGCACTGATTTCCCCAAGCCCAGGGGATTAAGCTTGCCAAAAGCCTCCTTCCCTTTGAAGCATCTGATATGGATACCAATGTTTTTGGTTACTTTGGACTCTTTACATGCACGTATCATGCCTGGCTCCATGAAGTCTATGCACTGTGGAGATGTATAGGCACTGGTGGAAGCAAGCCAAAAAAAAAGAGGGAAGAAGATGAAGGGTGTGTGTAGGGGTTGCTCTTGCTGTGGGAAAGAAACTGAAGAATTATGTAACGGGTTTTATTTCAAGTCTTTGCTGTTTAGTATCTCAGATGTTTTTCCCCCAAGAATCGGAGATTCACTTCAAGCCAGTGTCACAAATGCAATCGCGTTTTCTAAGCTGTGTGGTTTTCTAAAATCACATTTGGAGAAAGGAGAACAGCTTACTTATTCCTGCTGGGATACTTTTTGTGTGTGAGTGTGTCAGTAGTGATGTTCACTTACTTTCGCTACCGGTTCGCAAATGTAAGCGTGCGCATGCGTAGAGCATCCGTGATGACGTCCGGGTGGGTGGGCGGAGCCGCCCACCGCCACTGCTACCTGTTCGCCCGAACCTTGTAGAACCACTAGAATCCCACCACTGGAGTGTGTGTGTTTTCAAGTCTTGATTCCTAGTGACTACTGTCTGCAGTTTTGTTGGCAAGGTTTTTCAAAAGTCATTTCCATTGCCTCCTTCCTAGGGCTGAGAGAGAGAGAGAGAGAGAGAGTGAGTAACTGGCCCAAGGTCACCCAGCAGAGGTGGGTTCTACTTACCTTTACTACCAGTTTGCAGTGAGGTGCTTATGTTCTTCTGCGCATGTGCAGAAATGTTTGATGATGTTCGGGTCAGTGGGCGGAGCCTCCCGTCAGTTTTACTACCGGTTCTATAGAACCAATGTGAAATGGGGGCAAGCCACCACTGTCGCCCAGCCAGCTTCATGCATAAGGACGGACCAGAACTCACAGTCTCCTGATTTCTAAGCTTAATCGCTATCCCAAAAACGGTTCTCCAACTTACTTTGGTGCTTAAATGAATCAATTTGATATCAGTGCTCTGCCATGGAGTTCCCACAATGTCAGTTCCCCAATTATCTTCTCCCTGCTTTGGGAGTGCCAGCTATCTTGCACAAGGGTTATTTTGTGGTTGTGGCATTGCCACTCCTCTGTCCTTTCCTGTGCCTGCAGATATCTATTAGATTTCCCAGGCTACCTTATCAGGGAATAGGATCGAAGTGTGACTAGATTTCCGTTTTTTGTTTATTTAAATAAAAAGCACATACCAAAGCTCTGGCCTCATTTTGGAGTTTAAATGAAAAAAAAAAGTGGCAATTTGATGGCCAGGCAGCATTCCCTGATAACAACACTCAGATTATTTCTTTATTTGCTTATTTTGCAAATTGCTGGCAAATACACTGTGCGAGGCAAGGCAAGCAGTGTATTTTTCTTGTTTCTGTATTTGTTTTTGGTTCTGTATGGCGATCTTGTTTCTGGATGGGCCCTGGGGTCCTTTCACACACCTCCATTTAATACAGAACCTAGAGAAATACTGAAGGAATGTATGAATGAAATTTCTGCTGGAAGAGCAGAAGAGCATTGACTGTCCCGTGATATGTTTGGAGCAGCGGTGAAATGTAAAATTTGTTACTACCGGTTCTGTGGGCGTGGCTTGGTGGGGGGGTAATGTGACTGGGTGGGTGTGGCCAACTTTTTTTTTACTTTTAAAAGCATTTTTTCTACAAGAGGTTGTAAAGAAATGCTTTTAAAAAGCTCTGATGATCCCAGCTGTTTTGCCTGATTGTCAGAGGCTTTTTTTTCTTTTAAAAGTTTTTTTTTTCTTTCTCACCATCTGAGTTGGGCAGGGTTGAAGATGCTAACCTCCAAATATTGCGGTATGATTGAGAGTAAAAGTACAGGTAGACCTTGATTTATTACAGTTCATTTAGGGGCGACCACTCAAAGTTATAGCGGCACTGAAAGAAGTAACTTTTGACAGGTAACGGGGTGAGCTCCCGTTACCTGTCCCAGTTTCTGACAACCTAGCAGTTCGAAAGTATGTAAAAAATGCAAGTAGAAAAATAGGGGCCACCTTTGGTGGGAAGGTAACCGCGTTTTGTGCGGCTTTGGCATTTAGTCATGCCGGCCACATGGCCATGGAGATATCTTTGGAAAGAGCTGGCTCTTCGGCTTTGAAACGGAGATGAGCACTGCCCCCTAGAGTCAGGAACAACTAGCACATGTGTTCGAGGGGAACCTTTGCTTTTACCTTTACTAACAACAACCACATGATTCATTTAACATCTATGGCAAGGAAGATCATAAAGGTGGGTAAAACTCACGTAACAACTGTCTTACTTAGGAACAGAAATGTTAGGCTCAATTGTGGTTCTAAGTTGAGGACTACCTGTAATATAATACCATGAGGAATTAAACTAGCACCCATCTAGGACCCAATGTATACTTTACCCCTTCCCATCAGAGCTGTTGTGAATATAAACTTTAAACTCCAATTATGTGGTGGTGACTCCTTTTAAAACTTAATCCCCATTAAAAATGTCCCCTGTTCTCTCAATTTCACCTCAGGGAGTAGAATTGAAGGAGTTAAGTGGGCTTGCTGGATCACTACCTTCACTTGCTGGAGTTCCTCCAACTGGGCAAAGGCCAAACCATATTCTTTTCAAATCTTCCAAACAACGTCTCCCTACATATTTATCCGTATAATGAAGAACTCATGTCTGAATAGTCTCAAATCTCTGCATGATACCGAGCGAAGCAAACGCTACTCAGTTTGACAGCTTCCAAGCATTGTGTTAAGACCAAACAATGCACACTTGAACAAGAAGTATCATGGACTACAATTCTAGGCTTCTGGTTCTTGTGCCGCCATTTGCTTCAATGCTGTGGCATTTTTTTCTTCCTTATGATCTTCTTGCTCAAAATGGCTAAAATATGGTTTTAAAAATCTGAGGGGTTTAGCTCAGATTGTTGCATTGAATCAGTTGAAAATCAAGCTTCTACATATGCTGCATATTAAGTTAAATCAGACTAACGCCCTTTTCTATGTTTGCAGGGAGATCTCACGGAGTCTCATTTAAAGGGGACATTTCAGCACTGATTTTCATTTTTGGGAGATTAAAAGTGAAATATGTAACCACAAAGCTGGTTTATGTCATCCCCCATTGGAGCCAGCAGTAATGCCAAAAATTAGATATTTGATAGGTTTGTGAAAGAAACAGATGCAGAACGGATGCCATTCCCACAATTTTGCCTTCTTCTTATCTTTAAGATGGGAAACACACACACACACACACACACACACACACAGATACAGCAATCTACTTGGAGCATTTTAACCATGAGAAAGCCACGATCATACTTACAATCACAATAAAGCATTCCCACCTTGATTTAAAACTAATATGGCTCTGGGTGTAAAAAAAACCAACAACCCTGAAAATCAACTTAAATAAAAGAGAGAAGGAGAAACTATTTATTTGATAATAATTGGGATCTCACAACCTTGACCATAGCATTCAGTTTTCCAACCTCATTTTGGAAAGGTTGAAGATGTAGGTTGGAAATATAAACCTAGGATGAGCACCCCCCACTGTATATGCATATCTCCAGCAAATAATTTTTTTTAAAAAAACATCCAAATCTCTATTGTTTTTTGTTTTGGATGCAGTGCCTACATTGCTATTCTCTCCTTTTCCCCCCTTTTTATTTCATTCTGCCAGCTGTCTGCTAAACAAATATAGCCAGGTGGGGCTTACAACCCATGACTAAAAAACTCACTGGTGCAGCTGTCCAGCTCGCCCGGAGGAAGAATTCAGACAAATGGCACGAATGAAAAAGAATGGATTTGTTTTCAAGAAAGTAGCTACTGTACCTTTCTTGCTTCATTTTTGTTCCGTTAGTTAATTCCCAACCTCCTAAGATTTTGTAGCAGAACAATGGGAATTTCACTTCCAACATATTTGGTACGGCTTGAATTTCCTTAACATCTCTCTCTCTCTCTCTCCTCTCCCTCCCTCCATGTATTTGTGTGTTTATGTCTGTATCTTGGCTGCTTTTCGTCCTACTAATTGTAAAAATAATCTGGTATCCTATGAGAAATTGCCAGTGAAGCATGCTGCACCTTAAGTAATACATTTTTTAAAAAATATTGCAGGTTTTTGAATACATAAGTAGCGAGGATGAGGTTTGCTATTCTATACCCACAATCTGAGGACTGAACAGGCTTCTTTGCATTGCTTCATCAGTCGACCTCAACTGAGATTTTCTAGTCAGCAAATAAGTGCTTCATTTTCGGCATCTGTGTTGAGCAATTCAAGAAACTCTGTTGAAAAGAAGGGAATTGCCATCTGAGCTGGATTTCAGTATAAGGGACTCAATTAGCATGCAACTTACAGAATCTTTTCTTCCTTTCATTTACCAGTGATCAACTCTTCCTTTATTCTTAGGGTGTTTCATATTCCTTGAAATGGCCATAACTTCCAGTATCTCGTGTTGATTTGCATTCATTTAAAAAGGATAGAAAAGTTTCTAGTCCTTAGAAAAAGTATAAATGTACTCCGCATTTATTTGAACATGCACACATGCTCAGTGTAAAAACTGCATTGAAGTTGTCCAATTTGGATTAAGGTAGCACAGAAACCTTCACTTTAAGTTGGAGAATTCAGACCAGAGGTGGGTTTCAGCAGGTTCTGATCAGTTCTGGAAAACCGGTAGCGAAATTTTGAGTAGTTCAGAGAACCAGTAAAAACCACCTCTGACTGGCCCCGCCCCCATCTATTCCCTGCCTCCTGAGTCCCAGCTGATCAGGAGGAAATGGGGACTTTGCAGTAACCTTCCCCTAGAGTGGGGTGGGAATGGAGATTTTACAGTATCCTTCCCCCACTAAGCCATGCCATGCCATGCCATGCCATGCCCACCAAACCACACCCACAGAATCGGTAGTAAAAAATTTTGAAACCCACCACTGATTCAGACGATTTTCACTCCAAAATCTTTAAGATAAATCTCAAGACTGGAATTGAAGACTGAAGCTGACGATCTAAATGGATACGATGAATCCAGCGGTGAAGCAACTCCTCAGAACAATGACTATCTGGTTCATCCCTCGCAGAAATTAGATGTTCATAATGTCTCAGAGCACAGCAGTGGGATTAATCATGGAAGAAAATGACAATGATATCGCATACCAAGTTGAGCGTTATGTTTTCCCTGGTGGTGACAGATCCATGGGGCAGTTCCCTTAGGTACCATTCACTATGTTACACACCCCTAATAGAAAGTAACTGAGAATAATATTAAATCAGGGGTGCTTTCCTTTTGAAGATATGATGTTAAGAAGAAAAAAGAAAAAGAAAAACTGCATGATGAACTGTGTCATCTGGGACCAGATGTGGAATTTTCTTTTTTTTTAAAGTTTCCAGTGAAACTTTTTGATAATAGATGCGATAATAGATTGGAGACTTGCAGAAGAAATAGGAGAGGAGATCTCGTCATGTATAGCGTTTGAAATTACTATGCTCTCACTATTTTAAATAGATGCGGGTCTACAGTCAAACATGAATTTCAAAGAAATATCTCTTATACAGTTTTGGCTTCTACTTGTACACTTGAGGGCAAAACCACCTATTTCCAACCGGGCTAAGGGCTGAACATAACTGCAAGATGTAGATAAGTACCATATATACTTATGGGTAAGCCAAGCATTTTGGGTGCCAAAATATAGCCGCAAAATCAGGTTCGGCCTCTCCACAAATACGTATGATAGGTTTTTCCCTTAGCTTTTCTAAAGCACCTGAATATCCTCTATATATTTTGCAGATAAGCCCATTTGAGGATAAGCTGGCCCTTGAATTTTTAACCAAATGCCATGAAAAATGTGCCCCATGCAGATAAGTCATTTGCGAAAATTAAAACATACAAAAATGTCTAAGGTTGGGCTTATCTGCAGATGGGTTTATGTGTGAGTATATACGATATTGTTTGACTTAGGCAGAGACGCTCTTCCTTCACACATCAATTATCCCTGCCCCCAAACGGGCAGGCTTCTATACCTGCTCCTTTTCCTCTGGTGCCTGGGCTTTCTGCAAAGAACCTGAATGGGCCAATGAGCGATCAAGCCTCTGTCTTTTACAGAGCTGTCATCTTCTCACTGTCAGAGACACAACATGGGTACAACCAAAGCACATGTGACCAACACTGACATGGATGCATTGTGTTATTCCCTTTCTCCCCGCTGTCTGATTGATATGTGCAAGAAAAGTAATGACTCGACCGAGATGGGAAAGGATTTGGGCGTAGGGGGTTGCTTCTCATAGCTGATGAGAATGACACGGTGAGGGGCCTGATTGGAATGAGGTAACTTTATGGGGGTCCCATGAACCCTTGCGCATTTTGGAAAGCTTTAGAGAGATCTTTTCTACATCTTGCACCCCCCCCTCCACCTTACCTCATGGAAAAGGAATTTCTTGCTGTTCCATTTTCCATATTTATTCTGCTGCTGTTAATTTTATTTATTGATCAAAATTATTTATTCACTTATTTACTAAATAAATATATTTAATTAATTATTTATTAAGCAAACTTATTTGTTAACAAATGTATATAGTTTCCAAGCTTCCACATAGATGACTCCAGGTAGTTTACAACATCAAAAATGCACAACATAAAAACCAGAAAAAATCTCTCTCTCTCTCTCTCTCTCTCTCTCTCTCTCTCTCTCTCTCTCTCTCTCTCACACACACACACACACACACACAGAGAGAGAGAGAGAGAGAGAGAGAGAGAGAGAGAGAGAGAGAGAGAGAGAGAGAGAGAGAGAGAGAGAGAGAGAGAGAGAGAGAAGCAGAAATACAGTCAGATCAACCACTTGATTGGCTCCATCTCTATTTAGGGTCCTCAGGCCTGCTGACAAAGTCCTTATGGCCTTTCAGAAAAGCAACAAGATGAGGGCCAATCCAGGGGAATGATGCTCCATATAGAAGAGGATGCCACAGAGAAGGCCCTGGTTATGCATAAGAAACAAAGAAGACCTTTGTTATGATAAAAAAAAAGGTTAAGGATGAAATAACCAAGGGCCAGTATTTTTGGAAGTATGTATGTTAACTAGGCACATTATCATAGCAGAGGTGGGTTTCAGCAGGTTCTGATCAGTTCTGGAGAGCCGGTAGCGGAAATTTTGAGTAGTTCAGAGAACCGGTAGTAAAAATTCTGACTGGCCACGGCCCCATCTATTCTCTGCCTTTCAAGTCCCAGCTGATTGGGAGGAAATGGGAATTTTGCAGTAACCTTCCCCTATCACACCCACCAAGCCATGCCATGCCCACCAAGCCACGCCCACAGAAGCGGTAGTAAAAAAATTTGAAACCCATCACTGTATCACAGGTAATCCTGGACTTTTGAATACAATTGATCCTAAAATTTCTGTTGCTAAGTGAAACATTTGTTAAGTAAGTTTGACCCATTTTATGACCTTTCTTGCCAATTGTTAAGTGAATCACGATAGTTGTTAAATTCAGTCAAATTGTTAAGTGAATCTGCCTTCCCCATTGACCTTGCTGGTCAGAAGGTCACAAAATGGAATCACATGACTCCAGGATACAGCAACCGTCATAAATATGAGTCAATTGTCAAGCATCTGAATTTTGGTCACATTACCATGGGGTTGCGACAACAGTCGGAAGTGTGAAAACTGGTCATAAGTCACTTTTTTTTCAATGCCGTTGTAACTTTGAACAGTCACTAAATGAACTGTTATAAGTTGAGGACTACCTGCATTTTTAGTAACTCTGGAAAGTTTGATGTCCTTTTGATGTAACTAATATGTATACATAATGTAAATTTTTGCCTGCTGTTCAATACTTTTACTCTTGCCTGCCTTTTGTTCTATTTACAGATTAGCTGCCTTTGATTTTTGCAGATGTTTAACAAATAAACAAATTTCAAGTTGTATTTTTTTCTAGCTGAACTGAGTGGCACATGTACTTGCTCTGATCAGGATACAGGGGTTGACTGGGAACTGCTGGGTGCAAGCTAAGCTGGCAAGTTTCTAAGTGTAAGTTTCTAACGGTCTGAAACCATTACTCAATACAGCTAACTGAGTAGAGTTATAACACAAAAGAATGCCCTTTCCCCCATGACAAGTGTGATCATTCTTGACTGTCCTTTTTCACCCACAAAACTGAGATGGCCTGCTTCAAGGAAAGTCACCTCCATTTATGTTCAAGGAGTGAACATAAATAGAAGATAGATAAAGGTAAAAGTTCCCCTTGCACATATGTGCTAGCCATTCCCGACTCTAGAGGGCGGTGTTCATCTCCGTTTCAAAGCCAAAGAGCCAGCACTGTCTGAAGACATCTCCAGCATGTAGCCAGCATGACAAAACGCCAAAGGTGAATGGAACGCTGTTACCTTCCCATCAAAGGTAGTCCCTATTTTTCTAATTGCATTTTTTACGTGCTTTCAAACTGCTAGGTTGGCAGAAGCTGGGACAAGTAACGGGAGCTCATCCCGCTATGTGGCACTAGGGATTCAAACCGTTGAACTGCCAACCTTTTGCTCGTCAAGCTCAGTGTCTTAGCCAGTGGTGAAATTCAGCCAGATCTATCCAGATTGCCCGATCTGATAGCGCTGGCAGCGGAAGGCTCCACCCACCTGCCCAGACATCATCATGTCCCTTTTTTACCCTCTGTGCATGCACAGAAGGTTCTGTACATGTGTGGAAGAGGTGCGTGCGAGCTCACATTTGTGAGCTGGTAGGGAAAAGAAAGTGAATTTCACCCCTGGTCTTAGCCACTGAGCTACCGCATCCTAGAAGATAGATACCAGGATCTATATTCTTAAAAAAAAAAAGAAAGTTGGTTAAGCCTTAGGAAAAAAATAGGAAAAAAATCTTGGCTTTAGGGTTTCAAGAAATTTTAGGTTGCTGGTGATTAAATATCTCTGTGTACACACATATACAAATACATATACATATACATATACATATACATATACATATACATATACATATACATATACATATACATATACATATACATACACATACCATCACTGGGTCTTTTTTGTTCTCTCTCCTAATCCAGCCTACTCCACAGTGTTGTAGTTTTTATTTATTATAAATGCTTCTATTTGACTTTAATATTGTGACTTCATGTGATGCATGACAAAACAGACAATATAAGTACACTATGACACTGTATTCTACAAGAATTCAAAATGATCATATACTGTAATATCAACAGTTAGCAAAAATAGTAAGCGTAGGTGCTGCACTCATCAAACATTTGGTAGAATCATGGCATCTTATAATACCAAGCAGACAGATTCAACCCAAGTGATCTCTGTACTCAAACGTGATTTTTAAAAGTTTCCAGAATATTTGGAGTAAGAAGTTGTTTCATATTTTCAAGTTGTTTCAAGTTGTTTCAAGAGCCGAGGTGGCTGTTAGGAAATTGTTATTACCCAACCGGTTGGTCAGGAAATATATAGACCAACATTGAGTGTTTGTAGCTAAAAGTATTATGTAGCTTTAAAAACTGTGTTGCATCATCCTGCATCCTGATTGGCTGAGCTCTGTAGCCAATGTACTTAAGGAGAGCTGAGTTATGGTTTGTGTGGACACTACACCATTTTACCTGCTGATACGCTGTAACTCTATATTTGATCTCTCTGCATGATCATTGCTTGATCATGGCTATTTATTGCTTCTCTAATATTTATTAACTGTTTTTATATTGAGCTGTGTTCCTGAATGAAACTAAAGAAGATCTGTTTTATTGTATTTTTCTACAACTGGTAAGAAAACCTTATATTGGAAAATATCCCTGGACTGATCTTTATCTCACTTTATATATGTATGACTTAGAATGTTTTTGGACTATGATTTTGCTTTGTCCCTAAAAGTAAAATATTATCAAAACCCATTTTGTTTGCATGTGAACTGTTATTATCCACAATCATTCTCAGTCACTTTCGTGCATAAACTCAAAGGGTAATCTGCTAAATAACTAACAACATTGGTTATGAGACAAGAATATCCTTAATAGTGGCACAGTGGTTAGAATGAAGTATTGCAAGCTACTTCTGCTGACTGCTGGTTGCCTGCATTTTGGCAGTTCAAATCTCACTGGCTCAAGGTCGATTCAACCTTCCATCCTTCTGAGGTTGGTAAAATTAAGACCCAAATTGTTGGGGGCAATATGCTGACTGTGTAAATCACTTAGAGAGGGCTGTGAAGCAGTATACAAGTCTAAGTGTTGTTGCTATATTCTGGGATTTATCACCTGCATCTGGAGGGGAGCACTTACAGAGGTGGTTCATCTACAACTCCCATTTCATTGCAGCTCAGACACCTGCACAGGCATACCTTAAGTAGGCAGATTTGATTTGGCATTGGCAGTCTCAGACACAGACAGCCTCCCAGCCATCTTCAATTTTAGAGGTGCTCATCAGCACTTTAAATTATACCCAGAAACAATCCAGCAATATTGGTTTTACAGGGCAATCTTGAGTGGTTCCAGTTAATAGATGGGCCATTGTATGTTGCTGTAGTTGCTATCTCAAGGTGTTCTTCAAGGGCCATTTCATGTAGAGGGCACTACAGCAGTTTAATAATTTGGTGACAAGGGTATGAATGACTCTAGACATTTGTGGGAAGTGTTGGAGGAAGGAGGGTAATTTATGCTGCTCTTGGAGGAAAGGCAGGTGATAAATCTGCAAGGAGTAAATTTTAAGAAAAATTGGGATGTCCTGAAATCTTTAGTTACTCCCAAGCTGGATTCCACAGAGTTTGGAGCTCTCCTCTGTACTTAACATCTCTATGAAACTGCCACAGGATGCTATCAATCATTTTCTATATCTCCATCCAGGCTGAGATAGAAATATAAGAAAAATCTCAAATAGTTGACTGAAGAGACTAAATGGAATGAAACACGCTCATTAAATACTACCAAGAAGGCTATTATCCATCATTGTTTATAGAATTCAGTAACATTCTTTCTGATAGTATTGTTAAGGGTCATGCTACACTTGAAAGCAACATTGATTGACCAGCTCTCTGCAAGGAATATAAATCCTTCCATTCCTCACCATCCAGTCAGAGCTGAAGAAGCTTCTTGGATGAGAAGCAAAATGTCTTCAAAGAAAAAACCAGGACATCCAATTGCCTCCTGAAAAAGCACCTTTGGGACTAAAAGCAAAGGGTTTGTGATCCAAGGACCCTGTGGGACAAATCATTCCTGCTTAAGTAACAAATGAAAATTATGAGCAGGGAGGTTTTTGTTCAATACCAAATATGTGTAGTTAACACCCTGGTTGAACAATAGCTCATCCTGAGATCATCACTTAGTTGGATGACTACAACATTTTAGCCAGTGGTGAAATGTAAAATTTGTTACTACCAGTTCTGTGGGCGTGGCTTGGTGGTGGTGGGGTGTTTAATATGACTGAGTGGGGGTGGCCAACATTTTTTTTAACTTTTAAAACCATTTTTTCTACAACCTCTTCAGAAGAGGTTGTAAAAAAAATGCTTTTAAAAGCTTCTGACGATCCCAGCTGAGTTGCCTAATCAGCAAAGGCTTTTTTTCCTTTTAAAAACATTTTTTCGACCATCAGAGCATTAGTATTTCCTATATTATTATAACACACTCCGATGCTAATTAGTTAGATGTTCTACTCTCCCTCCCAACTTGAAAATAATTCTGGAGAGAAAATGATAGCATAGGATGGGCTTCTGTGGGGCAAGCCTCATGGAGAGAAGGGGCTAGAAAGCCTGAGGGAGAGAAGGGGATAGGATAGGAGACGTTTCTGTGGGGCAAGGCTGAGGGAGAGAAGGGGAAAGGAGAGGCTTTTGTGGGGTCAGCCTGAGGGAGAGAAGGGGATAAGAGAGGATCTATGGGGCCAGACTGAGGGAGAGAAAGTGGTAGGATAAGAGAGGCTTTTGTGGAGCCAGCCTGGGGGAGGGGAGAGGAGATGATCTATGGGGCCAGCCTGAGGGAGAGAAAGGGAGAGGAGAGGACAGGAGAGGCTTCTGTGGGGCTAGCCTGAGGGAGAGAAGGGGAGAGGAGAGGCCAATCGTAACTACTCATTAATTTTCAAACTCTTAAGTGTTGATTTATCAAGCCCAATCACATAGTTTCGTAGCAGAGCACAGGTATTCAGCTAGTATTACTATATGCTTATTGTTCTTTTTGCCTGGTTTTACTTTGTTTTCTACAACTATTCTAAACAAAAAAGTGGACAGTCCTACTTTTTTGTATATGCCTAGGGATTGTGTACTTATGTCCTCCCATGTGTGTAGCTATCAAGACCGGTGAAAGAACTAAGGGAATTGAAACAAGTTTGAATGCGCACACAGCAGGTTTATTCACTGTCAACACAGTAGAGCATAACTATCAGAAATTGGGGAGGAAAGCTTAAACAACCATTCAAATCTAACACCTTTATTTTTAAACTACATACTCATGTTTACAAAGAGAAAACAACTCAATTAGTGTGCTGATGACCCAGGATTCCATCCAGAAAGGGGCAGGACTAGGTTTGATCCAATGGGAGATTTAAGTATATTGTTTCTCTCTGGGTATTGAAGACAACCTCAATACCCTGAGCAAAGAAAGGAAGAAAGAAATCAGGTGGCGCTGGGAAAAATAAAAAAGAGAATTCTGCTCCTGGAGACATGAATTAAGTACCAGAGTAGAGCAGATATATCCAATCTCAAGGCAGGGAAGACTTCCAAACAAAGTCATCATGAAGATACACTGCTGTTTTTAAAGGCCATGTCTTCAGGTTATTGCCTGTCTCTCATCCCTAGCTCACAGTGGAGCCGTTTGTATTCTTATTTAGCTTTCAGTGTTAAAGTGGGATTTCCTTCATCTCCCAACACAATTTTTGCCAGAAGCACAATCTACACTGCTGTCTCAAGACACTATCCGCAATTGTGCGTTTTCAGCTGCCTCAGGCACGCCTTCTCTTGCCTGGCCCCTGGTTACTATCCTCCGTGGCCTTCTTGGCTTCTGCCGCAGAAGATTTTGGACAACTGGCATCCTCAAATTGGCTCCCCCAAAAGCATTTCCCCCCCCCATGTAGGGCTCGATTAGAGTTTCAGAAAGTGCCAAACGTAGGTTTTTAGTGCTCCTTGGGAAGAGTGTGAGATTTGTCTTTTAAACACAGCATGCTAAAACAACAACAACAGGTCTAGTTCTCTGCGGAGGGAAAGCATCAGTCCAGTGTTGCACAGAAGGTTGATTTCAACTGTAAAGAGAGCCAGGATTTGCCACCTGTGTATTGCTCGGTCTGTCCCGAATAAAACTATTACAGATGTTATTTATTTATTATTTATTTGTTAGGCTGCATTGCAACTTTTCTTCAAGAGCTTCAGGCAGCGTCTATCGCTTTCCCTGCAATAATCTCGCTTCTGCCCATAAATTCGGCAGTGCTTTTTTTTACTATTTTTATTACTTGGAGGAAGAGTGACATTCTGTTTACTCCTATGCCTTTCTTTGTACTTGTGGGCTCCATCATTCATTGACTATGTTCAAATACAGATGGGACGATACATGCTGTTCCTTTCAATGCTAATATATATTGAATTCCAATCAGAACTAGATTGACTGGGAAGGATGGGACAGCAGGCAAAAGCAAGCCCGATATTCATAATCATAATCATAAGTTTATTTGTCAAGCATATATAAGATAACAGGTAAAAGTATAAACATAATTCAAATACATGAAAAGAGTAAGTAAAAAGGAATAGTAGGACAGGGACAGTAGGCACGCTGGGCACTTATGCACACCCCTTACAAACCTCTTAGGAATGGGGTGAGGTCAACAGTAGACAGTTTAAGGTTAAAGTTTTGGAGGTTTGGGGAAGAAACTACAGAGTCAGGTAGTGCATTCCAGGTATTGACCCCTCTGTTACTGAAGTCATATTTTCTGCAATCGAGTTTGGAACGGTTTACCTTGAGTTTGTATCTATTATTTGCTTGTGTATTGTTGTGGTTGAAGTTGAAGTAGTCATTGACAGGAAGGCAGATAATTTTATGTACTATGCTTAGGTCAGACTGAAGTCGGCGTAGTTCTAAATTGTCTAAGCCCAAAATTTGGAGTCTGGTGGCATAAGGCATTTTATTGCGGTTAGAGGAATGGAGAAGGAATTCCTCAGAATCTTTCCACTGTGCCTACAACCTGTAGATTGGGCAATTTTGGGAGAGAGATTTACTGCACTTCTAGAAAAATGTTAAACCTAAATTAAAAAAATAATCCAGCTGACAGTTGCAATGCAGATGAGAGGTACTGGGTGAATTCTCTGGTGCTCCTTAACAGTTGCACCTCTTATCTCCTACTTCTACCCATGCTTGTCATCTGGGCTAGTTTTGGGGTATGGGTTTAGTGTTCTTTCAGAAGAACTAGTAGATGGGTGAATCCTCACTCAGGCAAGTTGAAAGTTGACTAAATATCTCAACAACTTACCACATTCATCTCACCATTGGTAGATCACCAGAAGGGGGAACATTCACCAGAAGGGGGAACATTCACTAGAAGGTAATGTTCAATGACAGAATAAAGAAAGCCCAAAAGGTAACCATTGCTTTCCTGATCTTATCCTGCAGGAAACCTGCAAGGAGAAGAGGCACTGAGGCACAGTAGGACTCAACTTGCAGTGCAGCACAATTTATGCCATATCATTTTCAGCCAGTTCATGGACATTGATATGATAGTAAGGAGGAACTCAAATAATACAGGTAGTCCTCTACTTACAACAATTCATTTAGAGACCCTTCAAAGTTGTAACAGCACTGAAAAAAGTGACTTATGACCATTTTTCACGCTTACTGTTGCAGCATCCCCATCACAATTTGGATTCTTGGCAACTGGTATAGATTTATGATGGTTGCAGTGCCCCAAGGTCACGTGGCAACTTTCTGACAGGCAAAGTCAGTGGTGAAGCCAGATTCACTTAACAACCCTGTTACTAAATTGCAGTGATTCACTTGACAGCCATAACAAGAAAAGTCATAACATGGGGCAAAACTCACTTAGCAACTGTCTTACTTAGCAATTGAAATTTTGGGCTCACTTTTCACCATAAGTCAAGGACTACCTGTACAAACCATAGATCTTAGGTTGAACTCAGATGGATCCAGTAACTGATAACTCTTTGGAATCGGATTGTGGAAGGCTGAATCATTAATGATATATGAAGGGATTTCATTCCTGTCATGTCATATATTTTATTTCATTTCTCTTCTTCCTTTTGCATGGATCCTAAGGGCACAGAAAACAATGCAGTTACTTAGCAGCAAACTAAACTGAATAGCAATTTATTTTAGTTAGTTTGGGAAAAGTTGCTATCACAGTTAGTATTATTCTGGGGGAAAATGTATCTTGTCTCAACCGCCAATTGACACAACTCAATCATTTATGTTCAACCCCCTCTCAAACTCTCAACACTGAAGAAATACAGGGTGAACATTCTGTTCTGTCTCCTCTTTTGACCATCAGTGATTATTCTTAGCAAATCTGAAAATCAATTAAACAGAGTGGGTTGATGTCACTGGGGGGCTGGAGATGTTTCAGCACTGATTCAGATGACCAGTTTGAAAATGTTCTAATGGATTAGTTGGTCAGGATTTCTGCTTATAATTCAGGCAAAATACATATTGTATATCCACAGATCTGGGGGCATCTCTAAATTTGGATCAATTGAGAAGCACATAGATAATAGCTGTTTATCCTTTATTTCAGAGGTGGGGAAACAGGGCTACTTTATGACTTGTGGACTTCAACTCCCAGAATGCCAGTTTCACATTTTTAAATAAAATAATGGACCTAGACTTCAGGGATACAAAATTAAATTTATTGAATCCATAGCTTTTAAAACATACCATGATGAGTTCCAATAATGAGTTCACTATGAAGATTATCTATCTCTGTCTATCTATCATCTCTATCTGTCTGTCTGTCTGATCTATATATCTATCATCTATCCAGATGATACCATGATGGGTTCCAATAATGAGTTCACTATGAAGATTATCTATCTCTGTCTATCTATCATCTCTCTCTCTCTCTCTCTCTCTCTCTCTCTCTCTCTCTCTCTCTCTCTCTCTCTCTCTCTCTCTCTTATTCTATTGGGTAGAATAAATAAAATATATTGAACAACTTTAGGTTGGCATTTCCAGTATATACTACAGTTTCCTGTACTGTAAAATCTGCGGATTATTTGTCTGCCACTTCATTACTTCCAGAGCAAGCAAGGATATAAAAACAATAAAGCATCCATTGCACTATCAGGCATTTTCTCTCTAATTTTTATACTTCATATACAGAGTTCAGCTTGCTAAGGTGCTTTGTTTCACAGGAACAAATAAATATTCATGTAATTCAAAATAACAAAGACTTGTTTTAATAATAATAAAATAATTATAGAGATTATTGAACTGTATTTTCTTTCTTCTTTTGGGGTTTTTGGCATTTTTAAAATAGGTGAGAAAAAGAAACACGTATGCAATAACGATCGTATAGTTATACATATATATTTGTATATGTGTCTATTTCTTGAATTTTTCTTCCTAGTGCTATTTTTAAAAAAAAGAAAATATGGTAAGGAATTACTACTGTTTTATCATCCAGTAATCTGACAAAGAATATTTTCAATCCCTAGCTGCAGTTTTAATATACCCTTAATGGGACTATATTATATAAAAGCCCAGGCATCCAGGTCTGTGCATAGGATATGCATAAAGATAAATTAAAATATTTAAATAAACTACAGGCTCTCTGAGAGCTGGGACTGAGACCCTTTTATTTTAGATGATGGGAAGATCAGTAAAACACACACTATTTCAACACAGTAAATGTATGTTTATTGACATATTGTGTTATTCTTCTTTTTCTTCATTTTTTTTTTCATTCAATGGATGTTTTAAAACCAATGTATAAAAGGTTTCAGCATTGTGGCCCTTGGACTAAGGATCTATTCCCCAATGACACTTCTGTTGTTTTAAATTTGAGACTCATGCTGTAAGGAAGAAATAAGACTGTCAACTAGTCTAGAAGGTTGAAAAACATCCAGAAGATTGCAATGGAAAATATTTAGGTATTTTTGCCATGATAAGTATAAGCGGGGGTTGACGTAGTCATGAAGAATTGAGCTTTACCTGAAGGAGATTTTACTAAGTAGAAATAATTACTGTATGTTGGTCTGTTCCAGTGTATCAACACAATGGAATATTTTCATTCTTTTAAAAAAATAAAATAATCACAGTAATAACATTCAGAGCATTTGGCTCATATTCTCAGCCCTTCTTTATAAAGACCAATCTGATCATTAGACAGAATGGGCCAAGAGCTCTATTTGTCAGCAAGGTGGCGGTTGTAGCTTTCTACCTGTTTCTCCTGAGCCTCAAACATAAAGGCCAGACTTATGAAGGTCATGCAAATTCTCTTGCAGTCCTAAATTACAGTGTGGTGTGTTGAAGACTTTACACCAGGGATGTCAAACCCGTGTCATCATGGCGTCATCACATGATGTATCGGGACTTTTTCCCCCTTCACTAAATCAGGCATGGGCGTGGCTAGCGCATGATGCATCTGGCCCACAGGCCGTGAGTTTGACAGCCCTGCTTTACACCATCTTTAGCACTGAAATAAGGTTCAGTTGTCAGTCTGGGTGATTCCTAGGAGAACTTTGTTTTGAAAAGTATTTTTAAAATAAATAAATTAAATATATATATATATATATATATATATATTTAAGTCAACTGGAAAGGGAGTGTTATCTTGTCCCAGACTTTTATTTATTTATTTTCTTCATCTATCCACTGACTATTTTTCTAGCAACTTCTTTGCCTCTTCCTCCTTCTGCTAAGATCTGTAGCCATATTTCTGTCTATCTTCCATGCTTTGCTCCCGTTCCTGGTGAGGCTTGACTATAAACTCTACAATTCCTGCTGGGCTACTGAACATTTTATGCCATCCCACCCATTCATCAAATAAACAAAGGCTTCCCTCTCTAAGAAGGGAGTCCAATAAAAACTGATAATTCAGTCTGAGGGCTTCCTTTCTTTTTTCCCCAGCAGATCCAGGGGGAAAAGAGCCCCATGGCCCATTTGAATCCAAGCAGATGAATCCAATAAACTGGTCAGTGTATTTAGATGTCAAAAAGCCCATTTGACAATTATTAAACACTTTTCAAACAATCTTTCTGGTCACCTGCTTACTTACTGAATGAAATGCTCAAGATCCTTTTATAGTCCTCTGTGGTGGCTTCTTATCATAATCATACCAACATAGATAGCAGATATTTCCCACTTTAAAACTCTGGTAATTATAAATGTGGGGATTTCTATAGTTCCTTGAATTAAGGAGCAAATTGGCGGTGGGTGGGACAACCCATCCTAACAGGTCTCGTACCTGCCTATAATCACTCCTACATGTTGACTGTTATAGCTCGGTGTGCAAACAGTACATTTCCACCTCACACAGGTGGAAGTGTGAAGCTGAGGCTCATTTAACAGTGTGAAGTTTCCCAAGGTATCACAATTACAGAAACACCTGTGCTTCAGGACGTTCTGCTGATCCGCTGTGAAAACTCACAGAATGTTTATTAACATAACCATCAATATGCTTTGTTTCCTGCACAAACCACCAGAGCACAAGGCCTTCACCCCCTCCCGTTTTATAACAAAAGTTTGAACTTTCTCTATTCCCCATGACAGTCAGTCAGAGCTGGTGATTTATTGGCCATACATAACATCTCTCTCTCTCTCTCTCTCTCTCTCTCTCTCTCTCTCTCTCTCTCTCTCTCTCTCTCTCTCTCTCTCTCTCTCTCTCCCTCCCTCCCTCCCTCCCTCCCTCCTCCCCTCCCCTCCCCCTCCCCGCTCTCTCTTTCTCTTTTACAAGAGGTTGTCCACTCTTTTAATAAGGCCCCTGTTACATGTTGGGATTATAATCAAGTCAAGAGGGGTTTTGTTGTTGTTTTTGTTGTTTTAGCTTCAGCTTTGTTTTCATGGTGTTGGAGAGGAAATTTTAATTTTTTTCTTCTAAGATGAAAAGAATGAAATCAGGATGCTATTTAAGATGAGGAGAAGTAGTTCCTGTTCCATCAGAAAAGTACACTTTTTTCATGCCAAAGAATGCATCTGGGATGGTATATTGATTCTAAATAAATCATATTCAGCATAAATGAAATCAATTAAACCAGGGGTGAAATCTAAAATTTCTTACTACCGGTTCTATGGCCGTGGATTGGTGGTGGTGGTGGTGGGTAATGTGATTGGGTGGGCATGGCCATTTTTTTTTTACTTTTAAAACCATTTTTTCTACAACATCTTCAGCTAAGAGGTTGTAAAAAAATGTTTTCAAAAATCTCTGATTATCCCAGCTGAGTTCCCTGATAGGCAGAGGCTTTTTTAAAACTCAGCTGGGATCGTCAGAGCATTTAAAAGAAAACAAGGGGTTTTTTTTCTTTTAAATGCCTTTGACGAGCCACGCGATCATCAGAGGCTTTTTTTTTTACTTTTAAAAGTATTTTTTCAGCCATAGTTGTAGAAAAAATGCTTTTAAAAGTAAAAAAAAAAGCCTCTGATGATTGTGCGGCTCAGCTGGGCATGGGGGCGGGGGGAAGGAATTTTTGCTACCAGTTCTCTGAACCACCCACCTCCATCGCTACCGGATCAGGCAATCCAGTCTGAACTGGGAGCATTTCAGCCCGAATTAAACATAATTAATATAGTTACCAGAGTTTTCACTTTTGGTCATATGATAAACTGCGAGGCAGCTTTTTTTTTGGAAAAAGACAGATTTGCACTTAAAGTTGGGTTCACACAGACTTACTGTATGAAAAGCATCAGTAGTCTAACATAAATCAAGCCTCTCCAAACACCTTTCAAATATTTTGGACTATAACTTCTAGAATTTCCACTCAGTATGGTCACTGGTTATGTTGGCTGAGAATTTTGGAAGTAGTAGACCAAATAACTAGGAAGACCAAAAGATGGAACATCAAGTTCCTTGATGACCATTGAAATTGACCAACCACAATTGCTTCCAACCACATATGCAGAATTAAACATGCAAGTTTATTTAGTTCTATAGATATTTTTCTTGGAAGAAGTGGTGTCTTAGCTGAGTGGTAGTTGAGGAAACAGGCAATACTTTTAATCAGGCTGAGATTCATAAACCACTTGGCTCAGTTTGGGATATTCTTCTATACATTAATGTTAAGAACATGGTTCTTAACTTTTGAGAACATGGTCCAGCTGCTATTTTTGCCAGTCTTCTGGCCTCTAATATATGTTGGAATATAACTTTTACATGAATCTATAAACCAAAGACTGAGAGACGCCTATACCCTTCCCCCAATGTTTGTCTATCTCTGTGTGTATTAGATATTCGATTTATCTATTTATTATTAATTATTGCGATTTATATGCCGCCCTTCTCCCGAAGGACTCAGGGCGGCTTACAAGATAAAAAATTCAACAATATGAATTAAATATAAATTAAGATCCAATTAAATTAATTAAAATTATTACAATGTAAATTCAGCCAATCTCTGATAAATTAACATTTAGCACAGTCATTTTAGGACTAGGTAATGTGGAAAATAAACTCAGTAGCAGAAAACGTCCATTGGGCTCAGAAAGAAAGACAGAACAGAAAATATTATGAGATATATTAGTCAGGGTGGCGCAGTAGTTAGAATGCAGTACTGCAGGCTACTTCTGCTGGCTACCTGCAATTTGGCAGTTCAAATCTCACCAGGCTCAAGGTTGACTCAGCCTTCCATCCTTCCGAGGTCAGTAAAGGGAGGACCCAAATTGTTGGGGGCAATATGCTGACTCTGTAAACTGCTTAGAGAGGGCTGTAAAGCACTGTAAAGTGGTATTTAAGTCTAAGTGCTATTGATATTAGACTAGAGAGATTCTGGTTTTCTTCATTTCCCCCACAATTTTTTTTTCATTCCCAGATCTTTGGTCAGATTTACATCACTGGAATTGAGTGTGAAATACTAAAATCCATGAACATCTGCATAGAGCTGAATCGTCATTACTGGAGGACCAGTAAGAGTATTTTGAAAGAGCGATGACATTGCTTTACAATATATCAACACCCTGCATAAGATGCACTCTATAAAAATTAGCAAATTCATTTTACTATCCAAGTAAGAACGCTATGAGTACAGTTCCCAATAAATAATGTAATTCTCATCAAATGAATCCAGATGAACAAATGACCTGGAAACTTTTTTCTCCTTTTGAGAAAGAAAGCAAGATGCAGAACACTTAACTTTCTTAATGAAGTTTCCTCCAGTTCCTCTACAAACAATATAAAATAACAAGCTAATAATTTTGTATCTCAATCATGTATCATGTATTTACTTCGGTAAAAAAAAAGCCCTTTAGATAATTGGCACTGCCTGTGTATTAGGCCAAACTTACTTTTAAGTTACAAATATGCACAAAAGGTTTATATTATAAGGAACTGCTTTGGAGATGTGCAGATTTAGTTTGTAAGTACAAAGTGAACATGCAAATTGCCTTATCTTGTGGGATTCACAAACAAGCATCATTCAGATTGATTTAATATGTAACTTTTTATCTTTAAAAGTGTTAATTAGAAAATAGGGACAGTTCTCTGAACACTTAAGAATAATAAATAGATCAAAACGGCACCCAAACCTCTGTGATGGAACTTCTAAAGGCTTTATAAAAGGATTAATACAATTGTCAAAAAGACCACTGTATGCATATTTAATAGTGCTGCCAAGCTACAATAACATTTTTTTCAGACTCTCTGCTACTTTTTAAATACTTATTATACTCCCCCTCCCCAAAACGGGGATATGCTTTAGAAGTGGTGCTTTAGCTAACCTTCAGTTTATCAACTTCAGGTCATCCTGAGTTTTCTCACCGTAAATAAGCACGGTAAGTACTTGGTAGAGTAAATAAGGCATGAAATCACAGGCAAAATATCAACAATACTTCTGCGTTATAAGACAAGTCATACTGCAATATAATAAGAGCCAGTTTGGACTAGTGGTTAAGGCATCGGGCTAGAAACCAGGAGATTGGGGGTTCTAGTCTCACCTTAGCCATGGAAACCAGCTGGGTGAGTCACTTTCTCTCAGCCCACCTCACAGAGTTGTTGTTGTGGGGAAAATAGGAGGAGAAAGTTGTGTTAGATATGTTTGCTCCTTGAGTTATTTATAGCAATAATAAAGGCAGGATACAAACAAACAAACAAATAAAAATATTGCTTAACAAAAATTGTACTAGATGATACAATTTTCCATTATCTCTTCCATTATCTACCAAAGCTTATTTTAAAGCCATCTCTGCCACTTGTGGCAGAGATGTTGTACAAAGAGGTACATGCTTTGGTCTGCATCAATCTTGTCTGTACATTGTGCATGATTTTATCAATTAACATTATAGATCCCTTCATGGATCACTGCCTTGTCATGGTGAAGGGGCTTGCGTAGCTCAATGAAGCTATGAGCTATGCCATCCAGGCAGTGGTGGGATTCAATTAATTTAACAACCAGTTCTCTGCCCTAATGATTTCTTCCAACAACCAGTTTGCCAAACTGCTTAGAAAGTTAACAACCTGTTCTCCTGAAGTGGTACGAACTGGCTGAATCCCACCACTGCATACAGGGCCACCCAAGACAGACAGGTCATAGCAAAGAGCTCTGACAAAACATGATCCACTGGAGAAGGAAATGGCAACTCACTCCAGATTTCGAAGAGGCAGAGGAATTAGAGATCAAGTTGCCAACATATGCTAAATCATGGAGAAAGCTAGAGATTCCAGAAAAACATCTATTTCTGCTTCATTGATTATGTTAAAGTCTTTGATTGTGTGGATCACAACAAATTGTGGCAAATTCTTAAAGTGATGGAGGTCCAGACCATCTTATTTGTCTCTTGAGATACCTATACCCGGGTCAAGAAGCAACAGTGAGAACTGGACACAGAACCCCTGATTGGTTCAAAATTGAGAAAGGAGTTCTGCAAGGCTGTATACTGTCACCCTGCCTATTTAACTGAGAAAGGCGGGGCTAGATGAATCACAAGTTGGAATTAAGATTGCTGGGAGAAATATCAACAACCTCAGATGTGCAGATGGTAACACTCTAATGGCAGAAAGTGAAGAGGAACTAAAGAGCCTCTTGAAGGAGGAGAATGCAAAAGTTGGCTTGAAACTCAATATTAAGAAAACTAATAACGGCATCCAGCCGTCTCAATTCCTGGCAAATAAATGGGGACAAAATGGAGGTAGTAACATATTTTATTTTCCTGGGCTCCAAGATCACCGCAGATGGGGACTATAGCCAAGAAATTAAAAGATATTTGCTCCTGGGGAGGAAAGCTATGGCAAATCTGGACAGCATACAAAAAGCAGAGCCATCACCCTGCCAACAAAAGTGCATATAGTCAAGGCTATGGTTTTCCCAGTTGCAATGAATGGCTGTGAAAGTTGGACCATAAGGAAGGGTGATCACCAAAGAATTGAGGCCTTTGAACTAAGGTGCTGGAGAAGATTTCTGTGACTCCTTTGGACTGCAAGGTGATCAAACCAGTCAGTTCTAGAGGAGATCAACCCTGACTGCTCTTTAGAAGGCCAGATCCTGAAGATGAAACTCAAGTACTTTGGCATCTAATGAGAAGGAAGGACTCACTGCAGAAGATCCTAATGCTGGGAATGATTGAGGGCAAAAGAAGAAGGTGATGACAGAGAATAAGGTGGCTGGATGGAGTAACTGAAGCAGTAGGCATGAGCTTAAATGGACTCCAGAGGATGGTAGAGGAAAGGAAGGCCTGGAGGAACATTGTCCATGGGGTCATGATGGGTCAGACATGACTTTGTGACTAACAACAACAACATTATTTTTCAGTCAGGAACTGATCCATGGGTAGGCCTAGAGGGCCTTTAAGGGCTAAGACCAGAGAGAAAGGCTGTGTGAGGACACCTATTATTTATATTGTTCTCTTTTTGTTACTTCTTTTCTCTCATCTGCAAGCAGTATGGAAAGGATGGGTTGCTATCTCTCAAAGCTCTAAAATGGCTCCTACAAATGGGGTTTGAGCTTAAGCTGAGATCCATAAGCAAAAGCTGCATGCGATTGGGAGCCACAGGTTGCCCATTCTATCTTCCACATAGTTGTGCTCCTATTTGCAAGAAGGAAGTTATTAAAATACACTGGTTTTTACCTCCTAGGATTCCATAGCCAATTTGTTCTGGAATACATAATCTACTGTATAGAGATGACTCCCTCTTTATCCATAGTCAAAAGTAGCTTGAAGAACTTCATCAGTATAAGAACATAGGAGAAAGGCCCGCCAAGGACTTATTCAAGACCAATGTTGTTTCCCTATTGTTATGATTCCTTGGGGTTGAGACCAGATACTTGTCCACATTACACAAACACACTGTGAGTTCAGAGACACTATACACTAGTTAGTTTTAATCTAGGAGGGCTTCTTTTCATATCTTCATGAAGGTGTTTTTCTCCAAAGCATACAGAAGTTCAAAAGTATGCCAGCATATTTGCACGCTCTCATGCTGAGTCTTATTCTCCTACATAAACAGAGGCTAAAACTTGGCGTATGTAATGTGGTATATATTAAAGAAAGAGACTATTGCCCCCAACCACCAATTACTCTCACTAAAAGAGAAAGCAAATGTTGGCAGTTGTCAAAATCTGGTTCTGAGTTAGTTAGTTTGATTGTACGTGTGTGTGTTTGTGTGTCTGTACAGGAACGACTGCTCCATAAAGTAGCTAGTGCTATCCTTCTTCAATGGACAGGTGGATCAGGGCCTGCTTTAGCAGATAGAATACCCCACACTCATATAGGCTGATCCTGCTACACTAGACAGAGTTAGCCCCTGCAAACCTGGTTTGGAAACATTAACATTTACATTAACATTTGAAACATTTTGATTCATGGTTGGGTGAGTGGAGGAGGGTCTGCCTTGTAAAGCAATACATGATAGGCAAGGTGGGTGGGTGGGTGAGCCCTTCCAATTACAATGAAAACAGAGCAGCTTTTCCAGTGGTGAGTTTCAAAATTTTTTACTACTGGTTCTGTGGGTATGGCTTGATGGGCATGGCATGGATTGATGGGTGTGGCTTGGTGGGCATGGCAAGGGGAGGATACTGTAAAATCTCCATTCCCTCCCAATCAGCTGGGACTTGGGAGGCAGAGAATAGATGGGGCAGGGCCAGTCAGAATTTTTACTACCAGTTCTCCGAACTACTTAAAATGTTTGCTACCAGTTCTCCAGAACTGATCAGAACCTGCTGAAACCCATCTCTGAGCTTTCCTGCTTTATCAAGAAGCCCTTGGCCCAATGGTGGGATTCTGCTGGTTCTAGGTGGTTTGGCTGAACCATTTGTTAAATTGCTGGCTCGCCCCGCCCCTCTGCACCACTATTTATTGCCAATAAATAGTGGTGGGCGAGCCAGCAATTTAACAAACGGTTCGGGGTTTTTTGTAATTTTATTGGCCTCGCAGCACACCAAACCATTTGTTAAATTGCTGACTTGCCTGTCCCTCGCCCCGCCTCCCACCCGCGCGGTGCCAGCCTACCCTAGCCAGGGGTAGGCAATTGTGGTACTTTTACAACCGGTGGACTTCAACTTTCAGAATTCCTGAGACAGCTTGGCTGTCTCAGGAATTCTGGGAGTTGAAGTCCACAAGTTGTAAAAGAGCCACAATTGCCTACCCCTTCTCTAGCCCATCCAGTCACTGGGGGAGATGCGTGACTTTTCTCCACCCTGGCTGCTCAACTTGCAGCCAAAGCTCTGCATCGTAATGGGCTCCAGGAGGAGGAGGGGCACCGTCTGCCCCATTGTGAAGCTCAGTAAGAGCAACAAGAGCCAGTTGCAGTTGCAGCCGGGTGGGCGCACGCACAGTGGGGCACAGACTTGAGGTGCCGCCTCCAAGCTAAGGGGCAACCCAATGGCGCGGTAGGTTTGCTGCTGCCACTGCCCAGACAGTAAGAGAGGAGGGAGAGGAGAAAGAAATTGGGAGAAAGAGAAATGAAGGAGAGAAGGGAGGAAAGAGATGAAGGGGAGAAAGGGGGAGAGGAGAAAGAGACGGAGAGAAAGAGAAATGAAGGAAAGAAATGCAGGGAGAAAGAGAAATGAAAGAGAGAAAGGGGGGGGGGAGAAAGAGAGATGGAGAGAAAGTGGGGGAGAAAGAGAGATGAAGGTGAGAAAGAAAGATGAGAGAGATGAGACACCCAGGATACCTGTTTAAAAGAAAATACTGGGAGCCACAAAACCTGGTTGGGAGTAAGTGTTGGCAATGCCCATCCAGGTTTAAGGTTGTGTTTAAGTGTTTACATGTGTTTAAAGTTGAGTATTTAAGGTTGCAGACCCCTGACCTATCTCATCCGATCATTTCACCCTGCAGCCAGCCCTGTAGGCCTGTACCCGTCTCCCACCTGGGCAGCAGCGGTTTACCTACCCTAGTTGTATCACCTTGCCCTGAAGTCAGCCCGAACGCCCACCTTGGACTGCCTCCGACTGCTCCAGCAGGTCATTTTTATTTAATTAATTTAATTAAGAATGCTGCAATGGGCATAAATGATAACCGGTCAAAAGTGCGAGGACTTTTGGAGTTAGAAACCCATTAGAGAGGTGCAGAGGCTTTGTTTGTAAGCTGTAATATCTGAATATATTTTAAATCTGCTTTCAATAACCATTCAGATTTGTCATAACAAAATTCCTTTTTTTTGAAGCCACTGATTTTCCATGTGACTGATACAGCTGAAGTTTCCTGGATGGTTTATAGACATGGCTGCCACTTATAACATCTGCTCCCTAACAATCCTAATAAACTAAGAGTTTATTTGACCTGATTGTACATACCTTCCTTTTCCAAACAGATATATTTTATGAATAAGCAGTTACAGTTTGGACAAACTTAATCACTATAGATTGAGTTCAGCTGTCAACTGGTAGCTCTTTTCCAACCCAGTTGCAATCATGGAATCCAAGAGATTTAACAAATAGAAGCTCTTTCAGAAGAATGGAAAGAGAAAGAACAAGGGGAGAAAATAATCAATAGATGGAATAAACCAATTACTTAAAAAGACCCAACAGAAACTCCTCTGTAACAGACAATGACGAGAACAATAAGCGAAGCAACATTGTCATTCCATACATTGTAGGCATACTGGAAAAGCTCAGGAGGAACAGCGATGGGTTTCTCATAGTCTTATCACCAGTTTGCCACTCATGTGCACTTTGTGTGCATGCATGCCTTCCGCACATGCGCCTGGTCTCAAAAACATGGCTAAATAGGACAGCATTACGCCAGGGCAGGTGGGCAGGCCCACCCACACTCGCTGCTACCGGTTCGCCAAACTGATATGAACCAGCTGAATACTACCTCTGAGGAGGATCTTCAGTCAGCATAACATATGTGCACACTTCAAACCCAAGAACACACTAAGACAGAAGCTTGTCCACTCCAAGGATAAAACACCCAGACACAAACTGAGCAACGTGGTACATGCAGTACAATGCAGTGAGCCATGTGCAGATCTGTACATTGGGGAAACAAAACAACCACTTCATAAATTGCATGGCACAACATAGGAGAACAAACCCAACAAGATTAGATTCAGCAGTCCCTCTGCATTTAAAAGACAAAGGCCATGCTTTTGAAGACAGCAAAGTCTACATTTTGGACAGAGAGGACCACTGGTTTGAAAGAAGGGTTAAAGAGGCCATCTATGTCAAAACTGAACAGTCCTCTCTCAACAGAGTGGGAGGGATACAACATCAACTATCTCCAGTCTACAAGACAGTTCTTTCAATAGGTTCAAGAAAGCTCCACGCCCATTTGCACCACTCAGGTAATCCTGATGACACAGATAAACCTCCAGATGACCTTAATGACCCACTAAAAGAATGTAAATGTTCAGCTGTCTGCAAGGAGTATAAATCCTTCCATTCCCCATCATCCAGTCAGAGATGAAGCAACTTCTTGGATGAGAAGCAGTGGTGGAATTCAGCCAGTTCGCACCACTTCGGGAGAACCGGTTGTTAACTTTCTGAGCAGTTTGGCAAATTGGTTGTTGGAAGAAATCATTAGGGCAGAGAACCGGTTATTAAGTTACTCGAATCCCACCACTGATGAGAAGAGAAACATTTTCAAAGAAAAACCAGAAAGTCTAGTTGCCTCTTGAAAAAAAAGCACCTTTGGGACAACCATGACCTGGATGACTGAGATTCTCCATAGACGATTACTTTAAAAGTTGCAACGTAAGAATAATTTGTTTCAAACATTCAGAAATAACATGAAAAGTAACATGATTTCGGTATGCCTTATGATTTGTAATTCACATATTGTTTGCAATATATTAGCACTGCAATATATTCTTCATGTGAGCAAGCTATGTACTGTCATTGTAATTGAGTATGGCTTAGTAAATGATAGTTTCTATTCTATGAGGCACTGATATAGAAGGAGGCTCATGTTCCTAAGCAGATATCATTTACTGACATGTCTCTTCCATCCGATGCATGCCACTAAATTAGAACCATTTAATATCCTATTATTTTAAAACTTCCTTTCCCTGAATTCTCCCACTCATTCCACAATGTTTTTGTTTGTTCCTTTACAATATCCCCCTTCTGGCCCACTGAATAATAACGTCAATATGAGAACAACCCTGAGGTCTAAGAAAAATTAATTTTAATGTTTGATAAGTGACTAGGTTGATATTCTTGCATTTGAATGGAAAATGCAATGCGCAATTGGAACTGTAATCCTGTAAGTGAAAAAAAAATACACGTTGGTAATTAAATCAATTTGAACACAACTCTATTGATTTCATAACATTTGGACCAGGATGTCCCAGCAATCACTGACTCTCTTCTCAGCTGCACAATTTATAGGTATCATATCTTCCATTATCACCTGCATATTATCAGTCTATTTTCAAATAATTTAATATGGCAAAATATGTACAGTTGTTCTGTGCACATCTCTGGCTCTACAGTACAGATGATAACTCAGGCAAGAACTCAAAACTGTTTTCCTATGTGAAGAAGACAGAATTAAGAACCTTGGACCTTGATGCTATTAGCTCATCCTCATGGTGAGTTCTCACACTCACAAAGTTGTTTAGGAAATATGATTTGGTGAATGGACACATGGACAGGGAAGCATCCCACCTCTGCACTATGATTCACCACCTTTCAGAACTAGATTGGGGGGCCAGGGGGAAACTGGTTTGAAGTGGATCAACTATAATGCAAAGTGGGATCATCCATGCTTCTTCTTTTGGAGTACTGGAAGAGGACACTCTGCTACCTAGATAACAGTCCTCATGCCTACTGTATATTTTGACAAATGAATTGATGTCAGCCTAATGCTGCCACACTGAACTCTGTCAGAACAACAAAACCAGGAGCTATTGTGAGGAGAGATTCCCTGAGCATTTAAATTGAATTTTCTCAAATGTTTAGTGTTCTAAACATTTACTGAATGCAGTTAAGCAAGTAGACATATGAACAAATTTGTCCTAAGGAAGTATGGCCACTCTTTGGAATAAAACTAGAAAAATAGAAACCAATGGTTTCCAGACTAATGAGAACCACTGTATCAGCAAATCCCAGCTGCCTTCTATGACCTTGATAAGAACAGCCAAATATAACTCAGAAAGGTAGAGAGAAAAAAAGCATAATATTTAAGCCTGGAGCACTGACATGTACAAATAGGGTCTGACTGCTATGTTCCTCAGAAGGCATATCATCTGTTGGCTTTATTTTTCTCTCAAGTAAGGTATCTACATCAGTTTTGTTGAGAATCTGTTGCAGAATAAGTCAACAGTAGACTAAGAAACCTAGAATGTGGAAAGGCTACATTTATAATTATGTCAGGCTAAATGTTATTGTTGTTGTTGTTCAGTCACTAAATCATGTCCGACTCATCATAACTCAATGGATCATAGCACACCAGGTTCTCCTGTCCTCCATTGTCTCTGGGAGTTTGCCCAAATTCATGTTCATTGCATCAATGACACTATCTAACCATCTTATCCTCTGTTGTCCTCTTCACTCTTTCCCACCCTCAGAGTCTTTTCTCTTCTCATTTGGCAGATGAAGTATTTGAGCTTCAGCTTCAGCATCTGTCCTTCCAAAGAACAGTCAGAGTTGATTTCCTTTAGGATTGACTGATTTGATTTCCTTGCTGTCCAAGGGACTCTCAAGAGTCTTCTCCATAGTTTGAAAGGACCCTCAAAAAGGATGCAAATGACCAGCTGTCTGCAAGGAATATAAATCCTTCTATTCCCCTCCATCCAGTCAGAGCTGAAGAAGCGTCTTTGATGAGAAGTGAAATGACTTCAAAGAAAAAACAAGAAAGTCCAGTTGCCTCCAGAAAAAGCACCTTTGGGACCACAGTTTGAAAGCAAGGCTAAGTATACCAACAACAATATAAGATAAATATAAGATCCGCCGAGGACTCTATAGCTCTTTAGATATTTCTCTCAGAAGTTCTTAAGCGTGAAAGGAACCTTTGCACTTTGTCTAGCCCACCATTATCTACCTATTTTGCTTGTGAATGTTAAAAAAACCAATTATGTATCTATCCAATATTTAATATTCTGACCAGCAGCAGTTTGCCAAGAACTAGCATGTTATTCTTTTAACAATAGATGTCATAATTTGCATATGATATTTTCAGCCTGCAAACCATGTGCTCAAATGTTTAGTTATCAACCTTCTCTAGGGGTGCAAGTTACTGCACTGACCTTTAATTTCATTAAGCTCTTCTCCCCCAAATTCCTACTTTCTGAAAGCAATGGCAGAGACAATCTTTCTTGTGGTGGCATCTTATGGAATTCTTTGAATGGGAAATGTCGATTTCCTTGGTGTATGGAAGTTCATTCCTATCTACCTGAGCTTTTAATACCACATCATTTTTGCGGGAGACATCCTGCACTGCTGAATAATACAATGAACTGCTGCTTGACATCATGTTTACAGCTGAAAAGTAGATTCTAACATTCTCAGTCAGTCGATAAATAATTCATAGTGTTTATTTCGTAATGCTTCTTAGTTTAAAAAGAAACATATGTACACATTAGTGTTACTGCCAACAATGTGATTTGTTTTCCATATCTGGTGCCTTTCTTGGTGCACTGTCCAGTATGCCATGCCTCTACCTTGAAGATCACCGAAGGAGGGACCAAATTCCTAAAAACCAGCATTTCTTCAAAGTTCTTGTAAATCCCAGAAGTAGAACATTGAACCAATCACTTGTAAGAATTTTACAATATTACAAATTCTTGTAATATTGATTTTCTCTGTCATGGGAATAGGGAAACGACAACCTCCTGATGTTTCTGAGAAACACTTAACAGCAACCTCGGTGATGAATGGTGCTGGGAAATATAATTCAGCTACATTTGAAGGGCCACAGGTACCTTACACTCCTGCTCACTCCTCTTACGATTACTGTAATGACATGTGAGATAAACTGGGATCTTCCTATGGTCAGGTGTCTAAA
Organism: Masticophis lateralis; assembly: GCA_030761175.1. NCBI lineage: Eukaryota > Metazoa > Chordata > Lepidosauria > Squamata > Colubridae > Masticophis > Masticophis lateralis. The sequence continues at coordinate 218,677,897 of JAUDYJ010000001.1, forward strand.
CTTTCACCTGGAACATATTCAAACCTTTGACACACACTATTTTTTATTGTGCCTCCATAGTTGAATTTTTTATTTTGGAGCCACAAATCAAAATCCATCTGCCCTCATTGGCTATGCTATTGGCAGAAATATAATTTAATTATTATGCCATTCAAATATATCTATCTATCTATCTCTCTCTCTATCTATCTATCTATCTATCGCAAAGACAGATACATTCCAAGTCTGTAAAGGAATTTACCCTTTCCTGCTGCAAGTCAGTGTTCTTCACTTAGCACTTGGAGGTGCCACCAAACACCAATATGACAGGAAGCTACTTGAGCCTCAGAAATTGAAAATGAATCATTAAACAAGTCTGATACATCCCAAGCACTTGCTAGCTACCTATTTCGATGTTAACCCTTCTCACAGGCATGATGGGCCAGCACTGAGTCTGTTTTTAATAACGGAAATCAATTCCACCCCCACTTCTCAGGGCAATGGATTGCTTGTTCCTATTACTAGCCAACAACTCAGCACCATTTTGTGTTCTTTTTTTTTCTTTTTGCTGCAGAAAGAGAGAAACATAGCACATTCTAATGAAAACGGAACAATTGTTTTGAAATCTGATAATGTGTTACAGTACATTAGTTGAAAAACATGCAGGAGCTGTGCGAAGAGTGTTGACCTTTCTGCGCAATACCTTTTGAGAGGGCTGGAGAAATTCAGAGGCAGGAGAGGAATTTTAGCAGAAAAGATGACATAAAGTTATATCGAAAGACCAACAAAACGGGACTCTAGAAGATTCAGTAACTGTAATGGTGGTGGTTGCTTTCAAATCTCCTCTAATGTCACCTGGGTGGCAAAACCATTTAGGTGAGATGGGTAGGGAAGAAATTTAGTAAATAAAAAAATAATTCTGCATGAGGCTGCTGTAATGAATAGGACATCTGCTCTCCTATATCTTACAGATATCACGAAGAAGATTCTTGGTACCAACATTATTTGATGTTGTAGATATGACAGCGCAATCCCTGTGCAGTGAGTTGACTGCGTATACTAGGATTGTAAAATATGTCTTGACCAATTTATTTGTGGGCAAAATGCCTCAGCCCATCAGATATGGAGTTTGCCAAGGCACAGATGGCAGCTGTGGAGGAAGTTCACTGGCATTCAGCTCTCCTCTATCAATACAAAAAAAAAGAAAGAAAGAAAGAAAGAAAGAAAGAAAGAAAGAAAGAAAGAAAGAAAGAAAGAAAGGGAAAAGGGAAAAAAAGAAAAAAGAACCAACCAACCAAAAACCTTATTGCAGCCCAAAAGATTGTACGCTTCTGAAGCTGGCATTAAAGAAGAAGTTAGGAGTTAGATGCTACATTGGTCAAGTTCCAGACAGAATCAGCCACAATTCATTTGAGAGGGCCTGGTCTGGTCTGTTTCTGTGCAGCTTCTCTGGAGGTGCTAGTCCCAAGGTACCTCCTGATATTTTAAGGAGGCTCAGTGGGTGAAGTGTCAGAAGTGATGCCTGGAGCACTATGAGAGAAAGATGAAGAGCCAATCTGACTGAACATAAGAGCCTCAGTGTTTTTAGTAACCAGTGTTGGAAGGTCTGCTTTCAGAGTCCAGGGCTTTCCCACTGATCTAGCAATAATCCTTCCATTAAACATTGTCATGTATTAGAACCTGGAAGTGCCACTTCTCTGTAGCATCACCTGCCCTCTGGAATGAAGTTCCCAAGAGATCCAAATACCACCCCCCACTTCTGATGTTTTGAAGGACCTCGAACACCTGGCTCTTCTTCTAGGCCATGGATGAGGAGGAGTAAAGGTCCTTTTAGTTTCTGTGGACTGTTTTTACTTTTATTCCCATCCATTTCTGTCAGCATCGCCATCTTCACTCTTCCATTTTTATCTCCTGTGGTTTATTGCTTTTGAAGCAATTTGTAAACTGCCTAGAGTTGATTGGGAATTGGGTGGCATATAAATTCAGTCATTGTCGTCATCTCCTCTGGTACTTGTGGTGGTTGCTTGTTTATGTTGATAGAAAGAAGGCAGGCAAAAGTGGAGAAAGGAAAGAAGCATTCCAGAATGGCAAGACTTGATATGCTTGGAGCTAAGATAAGGGGCACCAAAGATCCCTGTGTTGATCAGGAGGATATATTTTTTACTTAGTCACTAGATAGTTCGCTAATAAAACAACTATCAGATCAAAACAATATCTTGATAAAATAAACAGTAGTAGACATTTTTACTCATCCACATATCAGTATTAAATTGCAACATGGATTCCTTCCCCTCCCTCCCTCCCCTCTCCCTCCCTCCCTCCCTTCCTTCCTTCCTTCCTTCCTCATGATATTGTTATAGATATATTCTAACTCACACTTCTTCTCATAGGTAGAATTTGTAGTTTCAAACTATTATAATATACTGCTTTGAAATTATTGCTTTGAATAGTGGACAAATGTCTATTGAATCCATTTATTAACTTGAAATTCAGTTTTGGGGAAAAAACATGTCCCATTTCATTGGCACATTATTGTGTTATTAAAATGACATATCATAGGCACTTAATAATCCTTGGTTATATTAGAAACTGGTAATGCTAATTTCCTTAATTATGAAGTGGCAATAATTACATTAATTCTAATATATTTGTCATTGAGGTATTCTATACCCTTAATAATTATTCCATACAGTTTTTTCCTACATTTGAAAGTAGATCACTCTGTTACCATACATATGACATTAACATATTTCACAATGAAAAATGATTTTAGTGTTGACATGGAATGCTTTAAAGGACAGCCATTTGTCCAGAGTGATATAGTGTTTCTTGCTTAAGCAGGGGGTGGAAGATCTTCAAGGTCCCTTTCAACTCTTATTATTCTGTAATAAAATTATTCTTTCTGGGAGTTCATATTGCCATTTTTGTTCTGTTAAATGAGGCATACAAATGCATGTGAAGAAACTTGAGACATAAGAACATGGGCATTGTATCCATGGATGTGATGTGGAATATGATGTCATATTAAGAGCCGTGGTAGCACCAGTGGTTAGAATGCAGTATTGCAGGCTAATTCTGCAAACTGCCAACAGTTCAATCCTCAAGGCTCAAGGCTGACTCAATCTTCCATTCTTCCAAGGTTGTTAAAATGAGGACCCAGATTATTGGGGGCAATATGCTGTAAACCACTTAGAGAAAGAGATGTAAAGCACTATGAAGCAGTATATAAGTCTAAGTGCTGTTGGTATTGCTATGATATATAGAACACATGCTTTAATCAGACCTTCTGGGGCTATTTTTATACGAAATCCTAACTCTTCTGCCGTTTTGGGTCACCAGCTTTTAGTTCCAATTTTAGCTCTAGCAACAAATGCCATTTCTCCACTAGTGAGCTACAGAACGTTAGAGGGTCATCTAGCCATTGTTAAGATAATACGAAGTCTGTGTTCATTATTGTTATATTGATTGATAACGGTTGGATGAGTCTACAAGATGGTGTGAGCTAAATTGATGCTAAATGGATCCAAATTACAGGTAAGTGTGCTAAAAACACCCGTTTCTGAACCGCGTAGGGTCCCAAACAATTTAGTTACATGTCATAATATGAATAAATAGGTAGAACAGCACCTACAGCAAAAGTGCAGATAACTTCTAAGAACTTCTGAAATAACTGCATGTTGGGGGTTTCTTGGAATAACCTATTAAATTCAGGAAGAGAGGCTGAAACACTTTTATGTATTAGAAGCAGGACCCTGGTGGTAAACCTCCTCTTTGTAGGAACTATTTTGGTAAAAACTTTTGGGAAGGAAATTTGTATAGATTTGCATAATTCTAGAGCGAGGACTTGTCGAGCATGACCTAAATAGCCTTCTCTCTTCAGCTCACTGGGGACATGTCCTCCTAGCTTCATGCCAGCCTTCCTTGCTGTCCAAGACAGCTCTTGTATAAACCCCAAAGCAGTGACTTTGTGACTCCGTGCCTGCCAGGCCTTAAAGCAGCTGCTGCTTTTGGCAAACACAGCAACCCTTTTAGAGTTTCCGAGCTCTTTCCAAAGCAGCCATTTTTCCTGTTCTCTGACATCTTAAAGAAACGTGATCTACAATTGTGTTTCTCCTTCCTGCAGTTGAAAAAGAGGTGCAGTTCTGAGAAGCAATCCCTTAATTTTCTGTTTAGGCCTAAATATAAGAGAGGATTTTGTTTATTTTTGTTTGTTTGTTTTATTGCCCTCCTTGAAAGTCATATTCCTATGTGATTTTTTTTCTCCTGAATTTTATAAATGCTTCTTGGAAATTTCAAAAAGCCAGTGAAAATTATATTAGAAGGAAGGAAGGAAGGAAGGAAGGAAGGAAGGAAGGAAGGAAGGAAGGAAGGAAGGAAGGAAGGAAGGAAGGAAAAACAATTTGTAGAGATAGGAAGATTTAGCACAGCTCATTTGTGGGTGTATTTCAAGCATTCAGCATTTTGTTTAATGCAATGTAATTGCATTAACATTGCTTAAGTATATTAATGTTTTAAAACTTGTTATTGATTGTTAATAATAAAGCTGCTGTCGTTAAACACCAACTGTTGATAAGCTATCTGCAGAAGCTGGGAGTCTGGTACAAGGATAATTTATACTTGCCAAGTCTTTTCGAGGAAATTTCAAATACATTGAAATTTGCATATCCAGTGTTAGAGAGGGTAATTAGATATAAACTAAATATTTATTCATCTTGCTGCTTTAAAATACAGGTTGGATGAAGGTTTTCTAACTGGAAATGTGCTATAAAAGCCATAGCAGATGAGGAATGTATATGTTGAATTCAAGAATAATTTATGTTTATGTGTATGATACAGTTTGCCAATAATTGTCTGTTGCCATCTTAGCTACTTGTTGATTGCTTGGCTGCCACTTGTAAAACTGAAAAAGAGAGACACACGTCATTTGATCATCTTTTTCTGGTTGATACCCATGACACTGGAAGCCATATACAGCAGGGCTGTCAAACTCCCAACTGCAGGCCGGATGCGTCACATGCTAGCCATGCCGGCATTCAATATGGTGGACCAACACTGAGTGCCAAAAATTGGCGCCAAGAGTGATGACTGATCGGAATCATATGCATAGATTGCTGATATTGGGCACAAAAGATGGCTACACAAGTAATTTGTGTACTCATCCTCCCTCCCTCCTTCCTCCTTGCTGCATGATTTCCTTTCATTTTAGTGCTTGGTTAAAAATTTTATTCATCATGTATTTTAATTTATTTCTTGCTCTCTTCTTTTATTCCTCTCTCTTGAAATATCTTTTAAAATGTTCTAACAAAAAGAAAAGGTAGGGGTTTTTTTTACCAGACACTTGTACATCTGCATAAGCTAGTAACATTGATGATCGCCCGGATCCAGTCTCCGGTCCTCTCTCTGGCTGCCACGACCAGCCATGGGTCCAACAAACATGTGGAGGCTCCCAATCTACCCACAATTCTGTCCACTTCATCTATGGAAACAGGGTCAAACTCAACCCACATGTCATCTTCAAGACTTGCTCCCATTTCCTCGTCAGACTCTGCCCAGTCAGAGTCTAACCCTGTCTGGATCTGAGCGACTTTGTCTTGCAGAAATTGTACAAAATCCTCAGCACTACCTTGCAAAGGGTCCTCCCTCGCTCCCTGATTAAGGAGAGAGTGGGTCACTCGAAACAAGGCTGCTGGGCGATTTTCTGCAGATGCAATGAGAGCAGTGAAATAATCTTGTTTCGCCGCTTCCATTGCCACAAGATAAGACCTAATATGGGTTCTTAGCTGTGTTTGGTCAGATTTGGAATGGGAAGATCTCCAACAGCCCTCTAGGCATCTTTTCTGACGTTTCATCTCCCGGAGCTCCATGGAAAACCATGGAGTAAACCAGGATCCCTGTCGGCAGAGCGGCCACAAAGGGGCGATTCGATCCAGGGCCCCGGTGACAGCTCGTTCCCAGGCATCCACTAAGATCTCGGGTGAATCGCAGGAAAGGTCAGTGGGAAATATCCCAAGCTCCGTCAGAAACCTATCAGGGTCCATCAGGCACCTGGGGCGGAACCAACGAGTCAGTTCCGCCTCCCAGCAGCATGGGTTGGTGGATGGAAAGTCTAGCTTAAGGAGGGAATGGTTGGTCCATGACGGGGGCTGGGTGGAAAATTCACCCCTACCCGGAGCATTTAGCCACTGCTCTGAGATAAAAATCAGGTCAAGTGTGTGTCCACCCTTGTGAGTTGGGCCCTGTACAACTTGAGTCAAGTCCATGGCCGTCATGGAGGCCATGAACTCCCGAACCAACTCTGATGTCTCACTGGCTGATGGGAGATTAAAATCTCCCACAACCATCAGCTGTCAGTTTGGCTATGACTTCAAGCAGTGTGGGCAGAACTGAAGACACACAGCTGGGAGACAGGTATGTGATCAACAGAGCTGACTGTACTCCAGGATCCCATTTCAACAGAAGGGATTCACACCTGCCTTTCTGAGGGACAGTGACCTCCCTAGGTCTAAGATCTTCCCTAAAAACAACCGCCACCCCACCACCCCACCCATGGAGTCGTGGCTGGTGTACAGGAAAACCAGGTGGGCACAAATCTGAGAGAGGAACTCCTCCCTCCGGGCCCAACCAGGTCTCCGTAATACAAGCCAGGTCCGCACCCCCCTCGTCTAACAGATCTCGCACAAGGGAAGCCTTATTAACAACGGACCTAGCATTGACATACACCAGCTGGAGTTCCAGGTTCCGCACTCCTAACCCCCCAAGGACACAAGCAGAACCCATGAGGGCCAGAACACTGGACCTGCTGCAAGCAGTGGGGATGGGTCCCTCTGTTGTCCTTCTGCCCTCTTATTTATAGATGAGGAATAAATATGGCAAAAAGGAAATATAGAAATTGTAAATTTAATTGAAATGACTAAACACTGTTTAAATTTGTGAACCGGCAAAATACTCTGTTCAAAGAAAATACATTGTATGTTTGTATGTGCATTTCTAATTATTGCTATTTATTCATATTTGTTCTCTTTTATTCTTTAAAGTTTAACAATTCATTCTTTATCTTAATATCTTTATATTTGTTTGGGGTTGGCTTTCTTCCCTTTCATCTTTTTTATTGTACAGCAATCTTTCTCCTCAAACCTACCACTTCTCTCTTTTCTTTCCTTCTTACCTTCTCTTCCCCCCTCTTCTTCTCCTCCCTACTTCCTCTTCCTTTCTCCTTCTCCTCCTCTCTTCCTCCCTCTCTTACCCTCACTCCTACTCTAATTTCCCTTCCCTTCCTTCATCCCTCTCTATTGCTATATCCTTTTATGCATATGGACTACTCAGAGGGCTGAAAAAGTTATTTTTGACTGGTCCTTGCACTTTTGACCAGTCCTCGAACTTATGACTATCCTCACATTTTATGTTTTTGCCCTATCTTGTCACCATGGTAAAGAGAAGCAGTTGTGAAATGAGTGATACAGTTGTTAAGAATGCCGCAATGGGCATAAATGTGCAGAAGGTCATAAGTGCGAGGACTGGTCAAAAATGTGAGGATCAGTCAGAAATCACTTTTTTCAGCCTTCTGAGTAGTCCCTATGTGCATATGGACTAGTCAGAGGGCTGAAAAAGTTATTTTTGACTCATCCTCACACTTTTGACCAGTCCTTGAACTTATGACTGTCCTCACATTTTATGTTTTGTGTCCTATCTTGTCACCGTGGTGAAAAGAAGTAGTGGTGAAATGACTGACACGGTTGTTAAGAATGCTGCAATGGGCATAAATCTGAGGATGGTCATAAGTGTAAGGACTGATCAAAAGTGCGAGGACCAGTCAGAAATGACTTTTTTCATCCCTCTGAGTAGTCCCTATGCACATAGCCATGCCCACCCGGTCACACGACCAGCTAGCCATGCCCACCCAGTCACATGACCACCAAGCCCCCAACTAAGCCATGCCCACAGAACCGGTTGTTAAAAAAACTGAATCCCACCACTGCCTGAAATGGCCCATTTCCTAACTCTCGGTGGAACAGGAAGTGACTTTTTGCTGTTCCCAGCCTCCAGAGACTCCTAGAGAGTGCCATCATGTGCCAGAAGCGGGAGGGGGAGAGGGGGGTTGCACGTGCATGCGCAGGGCAGGGCACATAGAATTATGTGTGTGGGTATGCATGCGTGCAAACCTCCCCCACCCCCTCTCTCCTGGCACGCGCTGGCAAAAAGGTTAGCCATCACTGATCTAGGCCAATGATGGCGAACTTATGGCACGTGTGCTGGATGTAGCACGCAGAGCCATCTCTCCGGGCATGGAAGCTGTCGTCCGTTGCTCTTCCAGATTCCGGCATGCTGGCTAGCTGGTCTTTCACACGTGCGGGAGCACCGGAAACCAGAACAGCAGCCGCCTGGTCACATACATGCACCAGGTGGCTGTTCTTCTGGTTTCTGGCATGCACATGAATGCTGGCTACCTGGTCATCTGGATTCTGGAACACATGTGGACAAAAGACCAGCTGGCCAGTGCGCATGCGCATGCTGGAAACTGGAAGAGCATCTTCCTGGCACATGCATGTGTACCGGATGACTACTCTTCTGGTTTCCGGCATGCGCCCGTGTGCGCACATTCCTGTTTTGGCACTCAGTGCCAAAAAGATTTGCCAACACTGATTTAGGCAATGTACAGAGGTTCAAAAACAAAACAGAATATACTACATTCCACTTTTAGTCAGGAAATCCTTAACTAAACAAAGCAAGCAACTGACAAGGTTTGTCTAGTCTCCTAGGACAATGTCTGGAGGAACATGCACTTTATGGAAGGCCAATCAGGTCTATCTGGGTCTTCAGGAGATATTATCCTACAAGCCAGATATAGCATCAAAAGAAAGCATGGCTCCTGGATCTCACTAGATCAAACTGCCTAACAGATGGGACTTAGAACATGTCAAGCCTTCCACCTTTGGGAGGTTCAGCGATTGGAAACAGGCAGCCCTATAAATAACCTGTCCTTGTGCCATGTAGAGTTTTATAAGTAATAACTAGCACACTGAATACATACAGAATCTTTGCTATAATTCAGAGGTCAGAAGCAAACCTGTTAACTAGGTTTGTGAGCACCGGTCCCTAATGTGAAGATCTACCAACATTTTATTGCTTTATCGAAATGGGTTGAGATTGTTTTCAGTATTGCAATACATACTGTATCCCCTTCCACTTTTTGTTTGTTTATGTCCTGCCTTTGTTATTTTTATAAATAACTCAAGGTGGTGAACATACCTAACACTCTTTTCTCTTTCTATTTTCTGCGCAATTAAGCTATAAGGTAGGTTGGTTTGAGAGTGAGTGATTGATCCAGTCACCCAGCCACTTTCATGCCAAAGGTGTGACTCACACTCTCCTAGTTCCGTGATGGTGAACCTATGGCATGTGTGCCACAGGTGGCATGTGGAGCCATATCGGTGGGCATGTGAGTGTTGCCATAGCTCAGCTCCGGCATGCATGAACGTGCCAGCCAGTTGATTTTCAGGCCTTCCAGGCCCACCAGAAGTTGGGAAATAGACTGTTTCTGGCCTCCAGGGGTGTGTGGAAGGCCATTTTTGTTCTCCCCAGGCTCCAAGAAAGCCTCTGAAGCCTGGCGAGGATGAAAAATGGGCCTACGGGGCCCACTGTGCCATTGCATGCCAAAAGCGGGGGGAGTGTGGAGGGGTCATGTGCGCATGCGCGGGGGGCAGGGTGCATTGAATTATGGGTGTGGGCATGCACACACGCGACCCCCCTAGAGCCCCCCCCCGTGCTTTTGGTACACAGCAGCAAAAAAGTTAGCCATCACTGTCCTAGTTTCTAGTCTGTTGCCTTCACCACTAGACCAAATTGGCTTTTCCATTCTTCATGATCAAGGAATTTATTTAGGGGAATGAGAAGGTATGAAGAAATAGCACTGTGTACTTGTTCTTTGCTCACATATACAGATGTGTGTTGAGTGCATGGTTACCTATAATTGACATTCGTTTTGCATGCAAATCTGTAAGAAAATAATTTTCAGTAAGCATCCTTATAATTTTAATTATAATTGGGCCCAAATCATGTGTTGACAGACTATTCAACTGATTGCTTTGGCGGCGACTTTGCAGATTTTCACATTGAATGCATAAAGACCTTTTTAGAAACTAGCATACAGGGATCAGGGGATGATCCTTGAGAGCATGCCCATGTCATTCACAACTTTAGGCTTAGATACATAGCTCAAGGATTCCTCAGTTAAATGAGTCCTTAGCTGGTTATGTTATAATTTCTTAAATCTGGTTTCATGTGAGTGTCAGGTGGTCATTGAGCTGCTGCTTTAAGACATAACAAATTATTCCTTGGTTGTTGTTTTTTTTTTCTTATATAAAGGAGAAAACTTTGGGGTTGGGAAACTTCTTTTAAAACATTTTTTTTAAAACTAGAATTATCAACTTTATATGCTTGGGATGTCTTACTTCATCAAGCAGTAAGAATTTTTTATACTTTGTGGCAAAAGTTACAATAAAGTTTAATTCTCTGGGGCAGACAAGAGACTGTACAAATATTCAGTTCTTCACTCGTTCAACTTTCATACCCTTGTTATTGTGCCCTCCCTTTTTCTTGCAGTAATTTGTCGAAAGCTTGTTGTTAGGTGATACATAACCTTTAATTCAGCGATTGTTAGCACTTTTGTATGCCAGTGAAGGATTCTGAAATATTCAGTACGATGTGTTCTCCTAATAGGGAAGCTTAATTATTCCCCTAGTACTTCAAAACTATCATTGACATCTGAGTTATATGCATTTCATTTTCTACCGCATAACCTTCAACTCCCAGTCAAAAAGGTTGTCTTGTACTTCATTGGCCAAAAGAAGTTATTTGTGGTAGCTTTAGCCTCATTCTTTCTATAGTAATGACAATTATTGTTGTTAAAGGCCAGATACATGAAGCAGAGATGTGGCTCGGATCCAGAGTTGTGCTTTTTTTTTTTTACTTCTTTCTCTTGATACTCGTTTCGTTCCTATCGTTTGAAAAACATAAAAAGCAATTAATTATGTCACTTTTTTTCCCGACAGTATAAAGGGCAGCTCGTCAACTGGTCATGGTGTTTCAGCAGTTGACTAGTTTTCATGTCCGTGCTTAATCCAAAGTTATTTATTTATTTTAATAGATGGATTTATTATCATTTTTAGCTGAAACAACAAAACCTCTGAAGATGACAATCTTATTTCTATTTATTAATCAAATGTATATGGCAATCCATGTCATGCAATGCGACTCTGGGCAGTGCACAGCAATCCAATAAAACAGGAAATAAATCAGTGATGATCTAAAACCCTTATACATTCATGATTAAAAGACAATTAAAATGATAAAAGCAGAATGAAAAAGGAAAAGAAAATAATAGATGGAGGGATGTTAATGATAACAGAATCAGCTCACAGCTTCATTGATCCCCTGGGGTCCCCAGGCCTGATGACATAACTAGTCTTGAGGGAACGTGAGGGAAAGTTCAGGAGTGATGAGACCGACTTCATCTTTGGAGGAAGAAAATTCCACAGCACAGGTGCCACAGCAGAAAAGGTCCACTATTTAAAGTCCTCTAAATGTAGTTTCCTATATGATGGAACCCATAAGATATCCATTCTATTGGATCTGGTGGGATGGGCGGATGAAAACAACAAAGGATGTTCCCTCTTTTTATTTTTTTTTCTTACAATATATAACTTATGAAACTTAAGTTAACGTTTATTTAAAACTTAAATATATAACTTAAATATATAAGATATAATATACAGGTAGCCCTTGACTTATAATACTCTGTTTAGTGACTGTGCAAAGTTATAACGGCACCGAAAAAAACGATTTATGACTCTTTTTCACACTTAAGATCATTGAAGCTTCCCTGTGATCATGTCAGCAAAATCCAGACATTTGACAACTGTTTCATATTTATGATGGCTGCGGTATCCTGGGGTCATGTGTTCCACTTTTGTGACCTTCTGACAAACAAAGTCAATAGGGGAAGCCAGATTCACTTAACAACCATGTTCCTAACTTAACACCTGAAGTGATTCACTTAACAACTCTGCAAGAAAGGTCGTAAAATGGGGGCAAAACTCACTCAACAAATGCCTCACTTAGCAATAGAAATGATGGGCTCAGTTGTGGTCATAAGTCAAGAAGTACCTGTATAACTGATAACTGTATTACTTAATAAACTTACTTATTAGATGTATATTATATATTTATTTTATAATTACGGGATCTTTGTCAATGAACCACTGCTTCTAAATATATCCTGAATCATTTAGAGGGTTCTAGTTCTTGGAACTTTCATGAAACTTAAATTTCTGCATAGAGTTCCTTTATGATATAGGCCAATTGGTTAACCATCCAACCATCATCTCTTGGGGAAGTAATCCTGTGTGGTCAAGATACACTAACAGCACCCATTCTCCTGATTCAATCATTTCTAGCATGTCAATCTGATTTTGAATAAGTAGTGGGAACTGAGCATCTTAGAAGAGGCTTTTAATGACACGTGAATGATGACATCATCCCACTAATGCCATGACTTACCAATTTACATCAAACATAAGGTTGTATGTATGCAATGGCAGCATTGAAGTATAGCATTACTGCATGTATGTCATCTTTCTGGGATCATGGTGGTTTGTTGCAGAATCTGTTGTGCGAGAGTTCTTTTTTTGAATGGCTGGTGTGCTGTGTTAGTCCAGCTTCATGAATAATAATAACAATAGCCCTTAGACTTATATACCACTTCACAGTGCTTTACAGCCCTCTCTAAGCAGTTTACAGAGTCAGCCATATTGTCTCCAACAATCTGGGTCCTCATTTTACCCACCTCGGAAGGATGGAAGGCTGAGTCAACCCTGAGCCTGGTGAGATTTGATCTGCCAAACTGCTAGCAGCCAGTGATCAGCAGAAGTAGCCTGCAGTACTGCACTCTAACCACTGCGCCACCACAGCTCTTCTAATTCTAATAGCAGTGGCTTACAAATATAGCACAAAACCATTAATATAGATACATTAATATAGATATGGAAAAAAGAAACATATTTTGAGATGGTTAGATAAATATTGCAACTTGGCATTCCTGAATATTTTATATTTATCGTTTTCTTGATTTCAGTATTGCATAAAAGTCCTTGGGAGTTATTTACTCATTACAATATGTTTTGGCTTATAACGGCATCTCCAGAAAGGCAAGTTATGTTGCTGGATAGCTTTAAATGTCTTGCATAAGGAATGACTTCTGGAATATCTCTGATACAATAGATGAAATGTGCAAAGAGAACTAGCGAGTTGCTCTTGGATACCGAATAGATATTAATGTTTGTCAGTATGATATGCCAAGGAATTTCTCCACTTGTTTCTAATCTAACGTTTTTGGCCAAGAGAAAAATTTACTCCAAATGTTTTGGAAATGGTCATTCATAAAAATACATTTAATCATTTGACTTTATTTTAAAATGTTCCCATCTATTTTTAGGCCTGAGTTTCTACTAAATTCAAACAAACCCAGCTCCAAAGTAATTTTCTCAAGGACGTAAGAAACAGTTTGTGTTTGTGAATTTTGATACATACAGATGCAAATGTTGATGCCACTTGCGGTCTGAATACATTACCTGTATAACTGTAGAGAAGTGCATAAAATTTTTATGGCTACTCATTTCTCAAGTCTAAGCAATCCACATGTAAAAGAATTCAATATATTTCCAAGTTGTGGCTCATAACAATTAATTCTTCACCTTTCCTGCAGAAAAGAAAGCAGAGTTGTTCTTTTGGGGAGTTTGGGAAGTGATAATAAAGAAATCAATTAGAATAGCAGAGTTGAAAGGGACCTTGGAAGTTTTCTACTCCAAATTCCTGCTCACAGAGGAGACCCTATACAATTTTGGACAAATTGTTGTCCAATCTCTTTAAAAACCTTCAGAGTTGGAGCACATACAACTTTTGGAGGTAAGCTAGTGGTGAAATCCATTTTTTTTACTACCAGTTCTGTGGGCGTGGCTTGGTGGGCATGGCAGAAGGATACTGCAAAATCTCCATTCCCACACCACTCCAGGGGAAGGATACTGCAAAATCCCCATTCCCTCCCCACTCCTGAGGAAAGGATATTGCAAAATCTCCATTCCCATCCCACTCTGGGGTCAGTCAGAGGTGGTATTTGCTGGTTCTCCAAACTGCTTAAAATTTCTGCTACCAGTTCTTTGGAACCTGTTAGAGCCTGCTGGATTTCACCTCTGAGGCAAGCCGTTTCACTGATTGACTGTTCTCTTTCTAAAAGATGGAGGCAAATGCTTCCAGACTTGGAAGCTCCACGGTGAGTTATCAATATCATTAGGTTCAAAAACTTTTCCAAAGGGAGGCTAGAAGTGGGGTGAGTGAAGGAAGATTCCTTATGGACAATGCTGTGGTGGTGAACCTATAACACATGTGTCAAAGCTAACGTGCCACAACATTTTAGGTCACATGCCGGCATTCAACACTTAACTATTCTCAACTGCACAGTCCATTCTTGCACAATTTTCATAGTTCATGGAGGCTGTGTGAGAATGGATGTGCTCTGGACTGTGCTCTAGAGCTTCCAGAGCTTCTTTTACTTGTATTTCATTTTTGTGATTTGATTGTCAGCTCTGAAGTTGGCCTGGCTGTGGCCATTTTGAAGCTTCAGTGCTGCCACAACTGGAACTGTGGGTAAGGGAGTGGGGAGCAGAGATAGCTGGGGTGCTGTAGCCAAGAGCCTCAGATAGCTTGACGGGCTAGATAGCCTGTTATTAACACCCAGCTGTCTGCAATTATGCGAGTTCGAGGCTCAAGGTTGACCCAGCCTTCCATCCTTTCTAAGGTAGGTAAATTGAGGACCCAGTTTGTGGGGGCAATAAGCTGACTTTGTATAAATATACAAAAGTATGAAGGCTATTGCTTAACGCATTGTAAGCCGCCCTGAGTCTTCGGAGAAAGGCGGCATATAAATCTAATTAAAAAAAAATAAAAATAAATAAAATACTTTCTCTTGGGAACCAAGGACATTCTCACCAGGTATCCAGAAGGAGGGGACTGGAGTTATCTAGCAAATGGACTGCATCCTGATAGGTCCATGTGACTGACTGGTTGGAGAAAGTGAAAGAACTTTTACTTTTAATGAGGGGTGAAAACCGTGGGAATATTTAGAGTCAGTTTTCACCAGCTGGTGCCAATATGACATATCCAATAAATCTATTCTTTGAGGAATCTACCTGCCTCGGAGTTTTGATTGCTATGGATGTGTTACTTGGAACCCTGACATTGATGTTTCTTTACATAATATAATAAACCACACATGGTTGTACTGTATTTTTTTAAAAAATATGTATAGACTTCTTTCTTTTTTGCATAGAGTATGACACTCCAGCAGAGTCAAGTTAGGCATTTTCCACATTTTTGACACACATTTTTGACACCAATGCAAATTTAGGCTTAGTGTGCATTTGGCCCACCCAAATGCAAAAGAACGGGAAACATAGTGAGCCAAATTCTAAACCTTGAAGGGAAGAAAGGTTATGGCAGATATTATGTTGCTCGGCTTGTAGAGAGAAATAAAATACTGAAATCTGCAACGGCATGAAAAAAAAATTGGGAAGATGAATCCAAAAAATGTACGGGGATCACATCGGATGTTTTAAATTTCCTTTTGTGACTTCTGATGCTGCTCTCTGATAATTGACCATGGTGAACTGGTTGCCTTGATGAGCTGTGGAAGGACAGGGCTCCCTGTCTAATAACAATACATGAAAAGGCGTCAGCTTTGAAAAGAAAACCCATGTCACGTGCAGAAATGTTGAAGGAGAAAGGTGTACGTTCTATCTCATACCCAAAACTTTCTGCATAATGAAAAGTGACTGTTGGTAGGGTATTAGTTGGTAGACTAAAGGCACGCCAAATACCTTATTAACCATTTGACCTCGGAGTCCCATTTTCTGTCCATTTGCAAAATGAAGGTTGCTTTTGACAGAAATCCTTCTCGTCTTTCTTATGATTGTCTGTTTTTTAAGCACAGGATATCTTCACGCAGAACTCTCTTCTGTTGTAAGTCTTCAGATATATCCAGTCTATCAGAAAAATGTAATTCTGAGTGTACCCCAAAGCCTCTCACTTTTTTAAAAAAAGCTCTGCATTCTTTGGATTAGAGATCATTATTCCAGAGCAAACAGCCTTGCTTCCAAGCAAGCTTCAGTGCCTGTCAGATCTTTTTCTTTTTTTAAATACAATAAGAATTTGACAAATCTAATCTTAGTCCCAGCTGCATCCCTGCCATGGCCACCCTTGCTGTAGTAACGCAAACCAGACTTCTGAGTCTGCATAAGTTACTAAAGTGGATTAAATAGCATCAAGGTTGCTGAAGGACATTATTCAAAGTCAAGGAGTGCCTGCTTGCATCCAGATATTTAGCAGAGGAAATGAAACTTACATTTGATTAGCAAATTTAAAGATCAACACTTAGTTCATCTCTATTTGCAGCTATTGCTATCAGCTTAATGCCAAACTTATCCCTAAGTGTTTGCAGGATTTATTCGTCTTTAATACATTTCAGAGAAGGAAATGATTTTCTTTCAGAGGTTGTATTAACATGTCTGGGGATTACGTTACACATTTTAAACTTCCTTTTGTGACTTCTGATGCTGCCCTCTGATTGTTTTCATCTGATGAAGAGATTTATGGAATTGCTAACACTGTTTAAATACCTCAGTGCTGATAGCAAGGGTAACTACAACAGCAGCAATAATAACGTATGTGACTGATACTCTAAGCATGCTGTGGCTCTAGGACATGGGTATCAAACTTGCCATGTCACGTTACTGTCACGTGACGTATTGTGACTTTTTTCCCTTAGCGGAGCTGGGGAGTGGGCTTTGGGATGCGGCATGCAAGCCACCAGTTTGACACCCCTGCTCTAGGACATCCCTACCTAACATGGTGTCTTTTAGATATGTTAGACCAAATTAACCTATCAAGCATACAAAACAAACAAACAAACAAACAAAACCCCAACAAGCCAGAGTTCAGCCATTTAAAACCATTGATACATTGTTCATCAATTGATAAGATTTAACTATGTTTACGGCTCTTTTCACTCCAAGCGAAAGGCAAGGTTCATGAACAAGAGCTACCTAATACTAAAATATTTCCAAGCAGTAATTTTCTGAGCCTAAGTGGGCCCTGCCATGGTGAATGACGCTAGGAAGAAAAAGTAATCTTTTGAGCCTGGGAGAATTTCCCTTTTCTCCAGACAAGGCCTTGTTTGGCCTGGAAAAAAATGCATGCCACTTCTTAAGTTCCTGCATTCAAATTCCTTACTTTTCAGGTTGACTGATTTGTGTTTATGCTTAGTCCTATGAGAGCCAGTTTGGTGTAGTAGTTAAGATGCTGGAAGAGATATGGGTTCTTTTCTTCCTTTAGGCATAGAAACCAGCTGGGTAATTTTGGCCCAAATAAAGGTGGGATATAGATCTATTAAATACGGCATGTATGCACCTTAATTATGAAATAATATTTTCTATGAAATCTAGTTGCTAGACACCTATTTGTATATTCTTTGGATTCTAAGAAGGAGGGGATGAAAACATCATCAGACCTGCAAGATTTTTCTCAATAAAGTATAGTCCTAATCTTCTTGTGGAATTGATTTCTGATCTGATCAACCTAGTTGATAGTATCACACAGAGATAATGGGAAGGTTCTCAGATTTGGGCAGCATAAATTCAGACATTAGATGGCAGCAAAGAGTTAGTTTTAAAAAAACATATCTTTGCTGCCATCTAGTAATAATTTGTAATGTTGTACCTCAAATCTGGCAATTATATTGTTAGCCCTGCAAGGTAGGCCAGGTCAGGAAACCTACTTATACTACTTTATCATTATAGGCTTTAAAAACGAAATCTTGAAAACCTGCCAACATTTTCCATTGCCTTCTCTTAAATCAAACATAATTAAGGCAGGTTTATTCTGATTTTCCCCCCTCATACTTTCTCCTTTTCTATGGCTAAATTGTAGCTTCACTATCCTTAACAGCTCTTGCCTTCTGTTATCACAATGCTCTTCACATTGTTTTATACCTACATATTATCTACATATAATGCTAAATCAAAGGTTTATTGAATAAACATGTCTGGGTCACAGGAAACACAAATCTATCCTTAGCAATATGTGTAACCAAATCATGATAATGTCAACATAGCAGGTGTATCATGATGTCATGCAAATATGGCAACCGTGCAATAATATGATGTCTGAACAAATACCTATGATATAATTTGCATGATGACATCTTTATGCACATGTCCGCATTTTCTCCCTTGCCCCACTTTGTGGATATCCATGGTCAACTTATTGGGTTTGTGCATCACATTAAACCAAAAACAGCCACACAACACTACGATCTGTTTTTCTCTCATAATAGAGGGTCAAGAACCTAGAACATTGGTCAGTAATCTTCTTCAAATCTGAAGATTGAGTGGGGAAAGTTTTTCACAAATTGAATGGAAAGATGTAGGGCTCCCAACAAAGGGAGAACCTGCCTTGGAGAAGTTTGAATATACACAGTTTTGCCATGAACAGACAATTTTTCTTCTTGTGGTAGGTTTCCATGCAGCTTCTGTTTGAAGGAAATACAGTGAAACAGATGTCATTTGCAGTCCCATGTCTTTTTTATAAAAAGCTACAGATATTTCTGAATTTATGATCACAATTGAGCCCAATATTTCTGTTGCTAAACACCAGAGTTGTTATGTGAGTTCTGCTCCTTTTTACAATCTTTCTTTGTCATAGTTGTTAAGTGAATCACCACAGTTGTTTAATTAATAATTCAGTTGTTAAGTGAATCTGGCTTCTCCGTTGACTTTGCTTGATGATTACATGACCACTAGACACTACAACTCTCTTAAATACATGCCACCTGCCAAGTGTCTGAATTTTGATCACATGACCATGGGGATGCTGCAATGATTAAGTGTGAAAAGTGATCATGACTTTTTTTCGGTGCCAGTGTAACTTCAAATGGTCACTAAACAAATTGTTGTAGGTGAAGGACTCCCTATAGTCATCATATTCTACAGATTAGTATCCTCTACAATTTCACACTAACATGCTTAGTGTCCAATTTGGGGCAACAAAATTTGGACTCAAGGAAAAAAAACTCAACAAAAAGACTCAAGGAAAAAAACCCTGTCTTCTCCAGTCTGTTGTGGCATTCAAAGCAAGATACCATGGAAAGTCTTGGTTTGGTGGCAGCAGTGCCTCAGATAGAAAGTCCATACAGAGAGTGGTAAGGACAGCCGAGAAGATTATAGGAAGTTTGCTTCCCATTATTCAGGATAGTGCTTATAAGTGCTATGTGCTTAAAGCTCAAAGCATTGTTAGAGACCTGACACATCCACTTCACGGTCTGTTTCTGTTGCTCCCCTCTGGGAGGAGGTTTCAAAGTATTTCTAGCAGGACTACCAGATTCTGTAACAGCTTTGTTCCCTATGCCATCTGACTGGTAAACTCACAAGATTCGTTTTTCTCACTATGTACATGTACACATCCGGACTAGACCATGTTGTTTTGCTGTGTCCTATAATATATGCGAGTATATGCATAATTTTGTATTTATTTATTTATTTTGTCATGTTTATGTAGTGTATATTGGACGGGGTACCCTTTGAGAGCTGTATGCAACGAAATTTCATTTTCATGTATGCTGATTAGAGTACATTCAAAGTGACAATAAAGTTATTCTAAGTTACTCTAAGAGCCTGGATAGCTCAGCAGACTAATGCATTGTGATTAACTGCAGCTGTCTGCAATTACTGTAAATTCAAATCTCACCAAGCTCAAGGTTGACTCAGCCTTCCCACCTTTCTAAGTAGGCAAATTGAGGACCCAGTTTGTTGGGGAGATAAGATGACTTTGTATAAAATATACAAAAGTATGAAGGCTATTGCTTAATGCATTGTAAGCCGCCCTGAGTCTCCGGAGAAGGGCGGCATATAAATCAATTCTTTTTTTAAAAAAAGTTCTTACTAATAATATTTGGAATGGAACAAAACCCAATTAGTTATTGTAGTAAACATGCATTTGTCCGCCACATCTTAATACCCCCCCCCACCCCTGTAACATTTTATGTTTTCCATTCTCTGTCCTGCCTTAATCTCTAAGGCAGATCAGGAGCAATGTAAAATCAACTCCATTAGAAGTCACTGAGATTGATAGCACATCTGGAGATACCTACCTGTTAAATGAAATCTGCCCCTACTACTAATAAAATTAGAGAGAGGGGTTCCCCCACCCCCAAAGTGCCTATGTAGATAGATTAGGACTAATAAGACTGTTAAAGGCAACATTTTGCTACAAAACCCTTTCAATTAAAGTTAAGGAAATCAGTGGGTTAAATCATTCCAATATGCAAACTTCAACATCCAAGGTCAACAAAAATCTTTGAGGCCAATCTGGTATTTATGCTCAGTTACAGATGAGAACAATGAGGGAAACTAGGAACAGAAAAGAAAACTGGATTCATGAGATTATGCTTTGACTCTCGGAGGTATCTAGCTAAGAAATAATAGGCATTGATTGGTGGCCTTCCTTTCATGGCTAAGGTTGCATAAACATTTGAGCCCTGTTTGGTTCATGTTTCTTCCTTGCTTGGCTAATAGGCCTATTACTATTTTCAGTCAAGAGAAAATCATTTGAACTTGACATTTTCATCTTTTTTCTTATCAATATCGGAAGAAGCATAGGCTATTAAAATCCTAGAATCGTGCCATCCCAAGGACTGACCAATGTACTAGTGAAGGCCATTAAAAAGTCACACCAAAGGTCTTTAAATGTCTTGGTCTCTTAACTAACATGGTGCGGTAGGCACTATCTTCCTGTTAAGATTTCAAGAATCCTTAAGTTTGCCTTGATTTTTGCTGCATTCAAGTATTAGACTGGGTAAAGTAGAGATACTGGCTGTGGAGATGATATCACTGCAACAGAGGTGGGTTTCAGCAGGTTCTGACCAGTTCTGGAGAACCGGTAGTTGAAATTTTGACTAGTTTGGAGAACCAGTAGTAAAAATTCTGACTGGCCCCGCCCCCATTTATTCTCTGCCTCCCAAGTCCCAGCTGATCGGGAGGAAATGGGGATTTTGCAGTAACCTTACCCTGGAGTGGGGAAGAAATGGAGATTTTGCAGTAACCTTCCCCTGGAGTGGGAAGGAAATGGGATTTTACGGTATCCTTCCCCTGCCATGCCCACCAAACCATGCCCACCAAGCCACACCTACAGAACCAGTAGTAAAAAAATTTGAAACCCACCACTACCCTGCAGGTAAATTTATCACTGAGCGATACCCAATTTACAATAAAGATATTTTCCCCCTTTTGACCTACAGATTATTTTTTTTTTAGCTATAGGATAAAAGAGCTAACAGACCAAACTAGTCTGTTAATTTTAGATTATCCCCCTTATACTTAACCTCCTTCTTAATTTGTATTGTGAGAGCTTGTACCCAACTCACCTTTCATTGTTGCAATAGTTTAAAACTCTCCAAGCCATTTAGAAAATTAAGGTAAGTATGAGCCATTACTAAAACAACCGAGTTGGTTTAAAATCAATAGACAAGACAAGACATATTAACTAGAATGTCACAGTAATTTTCCTGCGGAAGAGTAATTTCTTGTCATTTTAATAATGTCCACGAAGCAATTTATATGTATGGCTTTCTTGGGGTACATTTTACTTCATTAATTGGATTATAATGGTTATCTTTTTTCCCCCATCAATGGAAAGGTAATCTTCTTTCCTTAAAAATGGGCAATGTCTCTCTCTTGCAAATGCTGTCTTGCAAAGAAAAGCAATGGAACCTAATTTGGGGTTACTTTATTTAGGAAAATAGCTTTTGAGGTAGAACCAGTGGTGGGTTTTTACTGGTTTGTCCTGGTTCGGACGAACTGGTAGCAGCGGCGGGAGGCTCTGCCCACCTGCCCAGGCATCATCACAGATGCTCTGCGCATGTGCAGAAGCACCGTGCACGAGCAAAGCAAGCATACACATACTCACAGTTCCGAACCAGTAGCAGAGGTAAGTCAAACCCACTACTGGGTAGGACCAACCGCCCAAAGCATTTTTTCCCATTACAGATTTTAACAGTATACGAATGAAGGCGATTATACGTGTCCCAGAATAACACTGCAGGATCCAATCTGGGTCGCTCACTGGGACCAGAGGCTTAGTCTTCTGAACTTTCAGATTCATGCTGGAGCCCATCCTCAGGGAACTTCTCTCTAGAAGTTAAAAGTAGTTAGATAAGTAGCCCGAGTCCAAAAGCTCAGAAGACTAAACCTCTGGTCCCGGTGACCGACCCAGATTGGATCGTGCATTTTAACAATTCCTCCCTTTTAAGAATCTTTAAATGTTTAGGGAGGCCATTTCTCACGGCGTCAATGAACAAATCTGTGTTTACAGAATGAAACGTGGACTTTTTCGCATTATGCCATTTTGCTTTAAGACTTCTTATATTGTTTTGATTTTCCAGATTTCTAAGTATGAAGTTTCTCAGTTGTGGCCTCGCCTTGATAAGACAAACTTGCTTGTGTCATTGTTTCTGAACTATTTTTAAAGGCAGTCCCGCTTAGAACACACCTCAGCATTCTAGCATGCTTTAAATAAAGTAGATGC
>JAUDYJ010000001.1:218705558-218803058 GCA_030761175.1 Masticophis lateralis
AGAAATTGAATCAACACTGGTGTTGCTTTTTTTTTTTCTTTTGTAAAACTGTGGCTTCCTGGCCTCTCAGCTGAAGTCAGAGCTTCAGCACCTTACTTTTAGGTGCCTGGTGTCCAGAACATCTGTCTCCCATCTCCCATTCCAGCCACTAGATCCATGATTTTAGTTCCTGGGGAAAACGCCTGGTTGACAAAAAGTGACAATCAGAGATGGTATTCAGCCAGTTCAGACAAGTTTGGGCAAACCGGTAGCTTCTACAATCAGCTGGCCCCGCCCACCTGCCCTATCCTATCGTTTATTTCCTGCTTTCTAGCTCATCTCAATTGTGTGGCACAGCTGATTTCTCCCCCCTCACTGTTCTATTTACCGTTGCTGATGTGGAAGATAAGCAGCTGAGCTTCTAAATGCTCCATTTTCAGCATGAAGAGCACACTCACCGAACCAGTTATTAAACCGGCAGCATTCCAACACTGGTGACAAAGTGATATTTGGTTTGGTCTTGCTTCCCCCCCTCTCCCCCCATGTTCTGTTGATAAACTGGAGTGAGCATTGGTGGCCCTGGTCTTCTCAACATCTGAGGCTGGAGGAAGAGCAGATAATTACAGGTTGCCTTTGAATTGTTTTGGAAGCTTTGCAGACATAACCTTAATTTGTCGATCTGTTGAATAATGTATAGCAGAGGCTTTTTTAAAAAAAAGTTATTATTTTTTTAAAAAAAGGCTGGATGGAAAGCTTTAAGAGATACATAGGATCCCTAACCTCCGTATCTTTCGCCGTGCCCTTAAGACCCTACTATTCCAACAGGCTGGGCTGTCGAACTAAGTGAAATTTTAATTGGGTATTTTAATTTTGGGTTTTTTTAAATAAAACTGGGCCAAATTATTTAATACTTTTAAACTTTTTAAATTCATGGTGTATTGTGTTTTTATTCTGGCTGTACACCGCTCTGAGTCTTACGGGAGAAGGGCGGTATAAAAATATAATAAATAAATAAATAAATAATAAATAAATAAATAAATAAAATTAAGACATCTATCACTGCTGTGATGGCTGTCAGAACTTCCAAATCACTCTTAGCCAGTTTTATAGAAAATGCATACAGTACCTACCACACATAATGATAGACATGCTTGGCAAAGTTTTAGTGGTCATAATCAGTGGAATTATTTTATTGGTTTGCTTTTTTGATATTAAAAGACTGAAGTCAGCTGCAGGGACTCATTTGGCTTTGACACTTTTTCAGCTGAAGAACGGGGTCTAGAAGCTCTAAATAAATCACAAATATACTTTAAAGGCTTTAAATAAATGATAAATAAAAATGCCTTGTATAAATTATAAATAATATTTATTTATTATTCATAATTAATTAATAAATAACCTCCCTGAATTTCCATTGTTCCAGGTAACTAGCGTTTCAAGAGTTTTTAATTGGTGAAGAAGTTGGCAGCCACACACCAACTTCTGCATACTTGAATCCCATTGATTTCCCACAGAAATGTGTGCAACTTGGCATAGGATGGCATCTCAGTGTAATTATTATTAGATTTAAGCAAATAGGTAATTAAAGGCAGCAGTTTCCTGGCTTGGTAAATAGAGGCAATGTTTTCAATAGCATCAATAATACATTGTCTTAGTAACGAGTGCCAGTGATTATTTCACTATTTAGCCTTGTTAACTATTGGTCATTTAATATCCTGTAAAAATTAGAATCCCTTTTCCTGTAACTTAAAGTCATTAGTAGAGTCAACACATAACAGATGCTGACTAATATATCTGGTCTCAAGTGGCTGATCCTGGAATCAACCTGGAGAACTAGGCTATTTAATGAATGAATGAATTAATTCAATATTAATGTTATTGTTGTTTTAAACTTTAAGTGACAGCCTGCTCTTCCACCAATTTAGAGAAGACAACTCTGAGAGAGGCCACTGGAGGCCTATTGACCGGAAGGGATAGCAGGAAGGGGAGACAGGCAAACAATGCAAATGAGGTTTGTTTATTCAGAAATAAATCTCACTGCATTTAGTACCCTTTAGGAGGGTGATACAGAAGGTAGCCAAAGTCATGTAATTCTCCAGAATGGGAGAATATGCACATTATTTTTCACTTTCCAGATTTCATTCCATCCATTAAACAGTGCAAAAGTTGCAGCTGTGCAAATAGGATTGCCAATTATTTTACTCAAACCTGAGCTTGTGTCTTAACAACTTAATTTTGATATATCATTATTGGTAGTAGTAGCAGTGCTTGAATTCCAAACTATGCCAAATAAAGCTATTTATTTAAAAAAGAAAAAAAAAAGTCTGTCAGTCCTGCTCTGAAATGAACATGTTAAATTCCTTTTTATTTATAGATCCAGCTGGCACTTTTTCATATGGAAGAGAACTTATTTTACTTACTATGAATGCGTCCTATTGTTTTCCTTATATCTATGTGTTGTACAGTGATGGGTTGCTCCCAGTTCTATCCGGTTCTTTAGAACTGGTAGTAAAATCCTGCCTGGATGTCATAATTGACGTTCTGTGCATGCTCCTGTTGCAAACTGCTAGTAAAGGTAAGTAGAACCCACCCCTGGTGTTGTATCAGTGTTATATATTTGATATGATCAAATGACTTAATCAGGATACTATCTTCTATTTTCCTTTCCCTTTCATTCCATTTCCAACATGGATCTTGTTGTATTCTCACCAAAATACAAATGGCATAAGAACTGTAGATTCTTTAAGCCACATAATATACATATCATATATATTATATATGGCTATGTTATATATAAAAAGATCATGAGCCTTTTAAAAAGAAACATTCAAGTCTTGATGTTTTTTTTGTTTTTGTTTTTTTTTAAGCTCCTGATTTTAATGTGCTGTTTGGACTTCGTTTAGCTATTCCGGATATCATATTCATGTTTTTTCCCCCTTTCTTTCTTTTTCTTTTTTTTTTATAATAAACATGTCTAGTCAAAGAAAGCATTAATGAAGCAATTCCCCAAATAAAACAGCCCATCGTATCTGAGTTGCAGCAGAGAGAAAGTGTGGTCTTTGTAGTTTAATCAAGATCACAAGACTTGTTGTGAGCGTCTGTCATCTTTAATTTTACGGCACTTCATTTCAGAGTGGGACTGCCAGGGTCACATGCAATTAAAACACAGGCAAGATTTGTCTTGTGAAATCTTCACATAAAAAGTAATGTGTTACTCTATTTTAACTTTCCTACTGAACTCTGTGAACTCACTAATTACTTTTCCCCCCTCTTGTCACCTTTTTGATATGACTTGGATTTAAAGAAGAGAGAAGTTTGGGAATATTTCTCTGCCACTCCAGATCATGCTTATGTTTGAGGATATCAAAATTATCCCCCCCCCCACACGCTCCAGGGCTGGGGCTGGGAGTGGGGGGAGAGGAATCTAAATCTTACTGCTATACTTTCAGAGGGATTGATGGATCAAATCCAAAGAAAGAACCATTAATCTGCTTAACTAGGGCAGGTAGAAGTGTAATAGAAAATGGAGGATTTTTATTGAGGCCATTCACATGAAACAGCGCTTAGTCTTTGGGAGGAAAAAGAGGTTAAAAAGAGACATTAGTGTAGCAGAGTATAAAAAGCAATAAAGTCCAAGGCCCATGTGCTTCCTTTATAGCCCAAGCTCGGTTGTAATGTTTTGGCAATTGGTAAATTGCACAGACCCTTATTAACCTTATTGATAAGGAGCTTAGAGAAGTCCCTCTCAGCCTGTTTGTTCCATCCTCTTGTTCTTTGCCGTCCTCTTTTGAAATGGAAAGCTTGTGTGTTACACAGCAAAGGGTTGCGCTTGTGTACGGTATTGAAGCACACAAGAATTGCAGAATAGAAAGAGGAGGAGTAAGGAAGGAGGGGCAGAAAGGGCCGTTCTCCCACAAAGATCCCTATTGCTTATCCCACCTTACAATTAGAAACTGGGCTCATGGTGCGCAGCTGTTAATTTTTGATGCCTGTCTGAAAAGTGAGAGATTTTGGCATGCATTTTGGAAAGAGTATATCTTCATAGAGTTCCTTCCAAACTTAGCTCCTACATCCTACCCAAACCAAATTTGCTAGCTTCCTATTTCAATTGATGAGCAGCTAGAGCACACGTTTGAGAGCCAATTTGGTGTAGTAGTTAAGGCATTGGGGGTAAAAAGAAAGACGGTGAGTTCTAGTCCTACCTTAGATGCATCTGGGTGACTTTGGGCCAGCTACTCTCTCTCTTCTTCATCTCTAACTAGCAGGCAAGAGCAAACTACTTCTGAAATCTTGCCAGGAAAACTGGAGAGACTAGTTCAGTCAGTCTCCAGGAGTGAAGCCTAACTCAAAGGCATCAAAATGTATAATATAGAATACAAGTAACAGAACATCAGGAATTTTTCTCAGAGTCTGAGTGAGGGCTGTGCATGCTTCCAATGTAATTGAGAGGGGGTGCTTTGAAACCTGTAAAAACACCAATGCAAGTCCTTATTTAGAGAAGCCCTGTCTTTTTTCCTGCCGTTATGTGAACTACAGAGAATCACAGCTGTGTGGAGGATTAGCTCAGGGGTCGGCAACCTTAAACACTCAAAGAACCACAAAGGTCCTAACTGGAAGCCCCCGGTCAATTCTGGAGCTGACTGGAAATCCAGTTCCCCCAACATAGAGTCTCCTCCTAGCATGGCATCCTTTTTGGCTTTTTCCTCTGCTGACTGGAAGTCCATTCCTCCACCATAGAGTCTCCTCCTAGTGCACCATCCTTTTTCCTCTACCTGTCCTAACGAAAAGCCCTATCAATTGTAGAGTTGACCAGCAGAGGGATCAAAGAGCCACATGCAGCTCCAGAGCTGCAGGTTGCTGACCCCTAACTTAGCTCATAGTTAAGATTACCTTAAAGGTTATATTTCCTTTAAAAAAAAGAATGGTAAAGAGAGAAAAAGAACGGCTCACATAGTTAGATTCCATAGCCAAGACTGGACACTTCCTTCCTTCCTTCCTTCCTTCCTTCCTTCCTTCCTTCCTTCCTTCCTTCCTTCCTTCCTTCCTTCCTTCCTTCCTTCCTGATATCTTCACTCTTCCTTCATTTCCACAGCCTACTCCATTTCTAGGTCACAATTGTCCTAACAAACCACATATGACTTCATCTTCTCTTGAAAGGAGCCCGTTCCTTCTCCATTGCCATCTCCGCCAGCCTATTTCATCCTGTTAGTTCTGATTGGAAGAACTCCATGGGAACATATAAGAGAAACACATACAATTTTAATCCTCAGAGACAGAAATAGATGCATTAAAATGCAACAGGGAAAGAAGTTCGGAAAAAATTCAAAGCCGGGCAATACGTTGTAGGAGATGGACCAGAAGAATAAAGCAAAGGCTAAAAGATGCCCCTAAATGGCAGAGGGGAAGATCTTGGGGTCTTATTGGTGAAGATAGTTGAAGAAAGACACTTTGGGAAGATGCTTAAGGAATTTGCCTTAGAAGTTAGATTTTCAGACTGGAGGGAGGATTTCTCCATTCTTTCCTGAAGGGTTTTTGGTTGTTATATAGTAGTAGTGCTTCTCAAAAATTCTCAAACACCCTTGACATTATTTTCTTTTAAAAAAAGACACCAAGCCTTGGTTTATGTGGGTTATATCTATCTATATGCACTGTATTAAAACTTAACATTCAGAAGAGTTAAAATACGTATTTATTTGACTTTTCAGATGCCCAAAAGGCTTTTGGGGGCCCCCAGGGGTCCCCCCAGATCATACTTTGAGGACTGCTGGTTTAGAGACTCTTTTGCATGTAAAATACTTGCTTTGCCACTGAGCTAAATCTAGCCACTAGGTCAGGAATAGAATATATAAAATATAGTGAGTATTACATTTCAACAATACCAAAGAGGCATAAACACTCACCCATGTCTTAAGATTTAATCTATTCCTTTTCCTTCAGGAGGCTGCATCATCAACTAAGTTTGGCCTGCAAAACTCCATATAGCCACTAGATGGTAGTATAGTGTTACAGCATTTTTCATCATTGTTGCTCTCTAGGGATTGTCTAGATCAGGGGTCAGCAACCTGCGGCTCTGGAGCCGCATGTGGCTCTTTCACCCCTCTGCTGTGCCTCCATGTCAACTCAAAATATGCATCACAACCGTCAATGTGCGACACCCGCCGGCACACGATTTATTGAGCTTTTCAAGCCCTGGTAGGCCAACCCTGGAAAAATCCAAGAAAAGAAAAGTTTCAGAAGAAAACAGAACATTTAATTCAACTATATATGCTAGTTTTGTGACCGCTCAAGAAATAGTCAGGCACAGAAAACATTTTGTGGCTCCTGGTGTTTTCTTTTCTGTAGCTCTTTGAGTGTTTAAGGTTGCAGACCCCTGGTCTAGATCTTGCAGTTGAGGTCTAATAGACCCACCAAAAGGAATCCACAAGCGTTACTATGCTGAACGTTATAATCCTTATTGCGTGAAGCATTTTTGGAGAATTGCTTCTGTTTTCTTTCATTCATCCCCTCTTCCTCTTTATCATACAAACACAGTTTAAGGGGGAAAAAAGCCCAATGCACTTGATGAAGATGTGTAGATGTCACCAATCCGATGACTGTTCTTCCTCGAAATTTATTGAATTAGGTTCGCAATGAGCACTGAAGGCGAACCTAAAGCCTAACTTATTTAATGCACCTGCAGCCTTGTCAGTTAGGGTCTTCGTAATGTCATGCTTTATATCTGTCCTCTGCATTTCCCCAGATGCCTCTGCCAGCCTGCTATGATGGGCACCACAAGATTAGCACAGGCTGTGTTAGGTGACAAATGAGATCCAGATGCGTGAATCAGCAGCCCTCCCTCTCCGATCAAATCTCAGCCTCCTCATATTCTCCTAGCGGGACTGCTGGGGAAGATGTATGGGTCAAATATTCCCATCATAGGCCACCTTCCACTTCCCATCCCAAATCAGCAGGTGAGGGACTGATGCATCATTAAGCTATCTGCAGTGCAGTTACCTTCCAGCGGATCTGCTTTAGCTCACTCGCAGGTGCCAACAAATTTCTCTAATAGGAAAAAAGAAAACATTGTCATTATATTGCCTGATGATAAGTCCATTGGGAGAACCCAGTCAAACTAGGCAAGGTTGGTTTTCCTCCTCCTCCTCCCCCTCCCATCCCCCATTTCATCCTGAACTGCTTGAAATTTTCATTTTGACAATGATGGCATGGGAAATTGTCATCTTTTCTGCACTCAGCTGTATTTTCATAATCTGAATGATTCGAGATTGCTGTCTGGCAGCGTGAATCTCAGCATGCTTCCATGCTTGCCTCTTTTTCAATTATATCTAAGAGGAAGACTGCTGGAAACTCTTTTTTTTTCTCTTCATCTTCCACAAGACCCCGAAAGTGCTGGATCTCATTTCAATATAATATGAAATGGTAAGTTACCAGAGATGTTAACACGATGTTGAAAGATACAATCTCGTCTGAGAATGCAGTGCATTATGGCATAGGATAGCCACTCTACTAATGCATATTTTAGGAATGCCAACTTAATATTGCAAAGTGGGTTTTATACTTAAACCCTGTACTTCATGACCCACACATGCTCTACTCACACACATGTGAACTAGATTCAAAGATTATTCTGCACTGTTAACAAGAAGACTGAAAAGAGAGAATAGCATTCCAGGAATATTTGAGCAGAAATAGAGGTTGATCCTATCAGTAGATGCATAGAATTAAGTCTGAATGAATTCACTGGGGGTTATTCCTGTGTATGTGTGCATCAGGATTTAGCTTGCTTGCAGTTCAGTACAGAAAGCATGACTGGGGCAACTGACTCTTTAGTTCTAGATCAGGCCTGTCAAACTGGTGGCCCGTGGGCCACATGAGTCACATGGAGGACATGCCCAACTCTGCAAAGGCAAAAAACGTCGTGATATGTCACAATATGTCATGTGACGCAGGGGTGAAATGCTCCCGGTTCGGACCGGATTGCCCCATCCGGTAGCAATGGCGGTGGGTGGTTCGGAAAACCGGTAGCACAGATCCCATGCCCAACTGAGCCGCACGATCATCAGAGGCTTTTTTTTTTAACTTTTCAAAGCATTTTTTCTACAACCTCTTCCGACAAAAAAATGCTTTTAAAAGTAAAAAAAAAGGCTCTGATGATCGCGCGGCTCAGCTGAGATTGTCAGAGGCTTTTCAAAGCATTTTTTCCTGCAACCTCTTGGCCGAATGCTTTGAAAAGTCTCTGACGATCTCAGCTGAGTTGCCTGATCAGCAGAGAGGTATTTTTTAAAAAGCTTCTCTGACAATCCCAGCTGAGTTGCCTGATCAGCAGAGGCTTTTCAAAGCATTAGAAAAAATGCTTTGAAAAGTTTTTTTTTAAAAAAGTTGGCCATGCCCACCCCAGACACATTACCCCCCAAAGCCACGCCCACAGAACTGGTAGTAACAAATTTTACATTTCACCCCTGATGTGACGTGATTGAATTTGACACCCGTGCTCTACACCAATCAATTGATAGAGGGTCTTGTGGGTTTCCCTCAAAAGCTTTTTCAAAAGTTGCAGCTGAATATTCATTTTTCATGCAATGACATTTTCATATCATTTTTCATGCAATGATATGATCATATCAAGTACTTGAATTTGGATTTAAATTTATTGAATTTGGATTTTTCTTTTTTTTTTTTTGTAAATTAAATATTTATTCTGGCCACAGGTGCTGCCCTTTGCACCAGAAAGGTTGCATATCTTTTAAATCACGGGTATCAAACTTGCCGCGTCACTTTGCCATCATGGGACGTTTTGCAATGTTTTCCTCCTTTGCTGAACTAGGGTGGCCGTGGCTTGCGCGTGACACATCCAGCCCACAAACCACCAGTTTGACACCCCTGCTTTAGATAGTCCATCAAAGGTTTGGCTATGTTCTGCACCAAGAACACTCTGATGTTAGGATTCTGAGGAAATTTCAAAATAAACCCCTTTGAAGGGAATGTGATAAGAGGCCTCCTGAGTTTCTCTTCCTCCTTCCAAAACACTGAAATTGAATTTGTTATTGGGATTTGGAGGGGTATCTTAGTTTTGCAAGCTCCAATCTGGGTCAATCATGGGGCCAGAGGTTTTGTCTTATCAGCTTTCAGAATATCTCTCTAGAAGTTAGCAATAGCACTTAGACTTATATACCACTTCATAGTGCTTTTACAGCCCTCTCTAAGCGGTTTACAGAGTCAGCATATTGCCCCCAACAATCTGGGTCCTCATTTTACTGACCTCGGAAGGATAGAAGGCTGAGTCAACCTTAAGCCGGTGGGATTTGAACTGCCAAACTGCAGCTAACAGTCAGCTGAAGTAGCTGCAGTGCTGCACTCTAACTACTGCGCCACCTCGGCTCAAGTTCCCTGAAGATGGGCTCCAGAATTAGTCTGAAAGTTCAGAAGACAAAACCTCTGGTCCTGCTGACCGACCCAGATTGAATTCTGCAACATTATCCTGGGACATGTATATTCACCTTCCATTTTAGTTTCATTTAAGATGGGTTTCATTGCTCTGTTGTAAATCACTTCAACTTCTGGGAGGAAGACCAAATCAAACTGAAATAAAAAGTACCTACTGATAGCCCAAAGAAAAAATAATTGCACACAGGAGGCAAAATTGTATTAGTTGCATCCCAATAGCTTAATTTTACAATATTGAAATTTAAAAAATTAGGCTTTGTTCTAGCCCTACCAATTTTTAGAGTCCAATACCTCTATAGTACTGATGTGTGGCCCTAAGATATTACCTTAAAGAAAATGTGGTCCTCTCCATGAAAAAGTTCCTACAACTTATTGGGGAACCAAGTTGGCCTTGACTATACAATAGTGGCCAAAATTGAGGAAACCTTTTGGGAAAAGTGTATTTTCTAAAACTAGCTAATAACACCACTTTTTTTTTTTGAACCATAAAATTACATGTCAATGGAAAGATAATTTAATCAAGAATGTAATGCAATAACTTTTATGAAGGATTTGCTATTAGAAAAGCAGTTACAGTATAAAGAAGAAAAGTGAAACAAGTAGAAAAAACAAGATATACAAAAATTATCACCATAGAAAAAATGAGATATACAAAAATTATCACATCAGTTACTATAGCTGGGTAACCTTTAGTATGAATGACGGTTTTACAACCTCTTCCCATGGAGTGAACCAAGTCTTTTAGTTCTGCAGCTGTTATAATGTGAAACCAAGATTGAATGATTGCTTCTATTAACTGGGTTTTATTGCTGGGTCGCTTCTGAGTAACAAATTTCTTTAGTTGGCTCCATAGTGTAGGAAATTAGCACCCATCCCTTTCCTAGAGGAATGAAATGTTTTGGAAAATATTAAAAAGGCAGAATATTATGTTTCCCTGGATGAGAAATGTAGAAGCATGTTTTAAAGACGAAGCAGTTCCCATTTCCTGCCCTAACCCTTTGTCAATGGGCCAGAGGCAGAAACTCAATCTTTGTCAATGGACCATCATCTGCAACACAATAGGACCCATCTAGCAACAGAAACTAACACAATGGGACCCATCTAGCAACAGAATCATGCCACATGGCACCTGGGAAGATTACATCAGCCAGTGAGACTAGTTAAGACCCCCACCCCCTGGGAGTCTGACAACCAGTCAGGATACTCTTTCTGGGCCCCAGGAAGTTCAAAGCCAGAACTCAAACCATGTAATCCTGTCCAGCATTAAACCATCTTTCTAAGCAGTCTCCATGTTTCCAGTGTCTTTTTCCCCACTTGGAGCTGAACCCAGAAGAATATTTCTTCCTACAATAGATTTTCAATTGGGTTAAGGTCTGGGCTGTTTCCAGGCCATTCCAGCAGTGGAATGGCCACTACTGTAGCAGTGGATTATACTAACCATCCCTGATTTGGGGCAAAATCAGACTTTTACTCCTAGAAATGATCAGTCATAATGGCATCTGCCTCTCTCAACTCCCAGGGGGGAAAAAAACTGTTTGGTGACCCAGCATTTGCCTGCAAACAGCACTTAGATGAAAACAGAAAAGGAAGTTGCTTATTAATAAAACATTCATTGTGCCATAGGATAAGAAATCCTTCTTTATTGTTTAGCTAGCTCATTTATTGTTGATGTCTCTCTCACTCGCCCAAACGTATAAGCTCGCACCACTGAATGTGCACAGAACCTCTAACGTCCTTTTACATTTTTAATCAGTTTTAATTTTTTACTAGTGAAAGAAGAAAGAAAGAAAGAAAAATCTTCCATAAGCTCTGGCATAAATACTTGAATGCATTATGGTTTCAGAAAGAAACCCTCACTGGGAATTTAGGTGAAAATAATATATATAATGTACTTAAAGCAGAAACGGCCCATAGAAAATATGTGGATATATTTCTATATAGGCAGTCCTCGACTTATGACCACAATGGAGCTCAAAATTTCTCTTGCTAAGTGAAACATTTGTTAAGTGGATTTTGCCCCATTTTACGACCTTTCTTGCCACAGTTGTTAAGTGAATCACTGCAGTTGTTACGTTAGTAACATGGTCGCTAAATGAATCTGGCTTCCCTATTGCTTGTTAGAGGACGCAAAAAGGTGATCACATGACCCTGCGTTACTGCAACCATCATAATTGTCAACCATCCAAATTTTATTCACCTGACCATGGGGATATTGGAATGGTCATGTGAAAAATCATTGTAAGTCACTGAACTGGAAAAGACTCTAAGATAGAAGAGTCCTTGAAATTGTTCATCCACACTGAACGCCTGGATAAGAATGAGCAAGCAGCTGCATCTTTATGGGGCTTTTACACACTTCTGGATCCAGTGCTCTCTCCCTATCCTCGAGTCATCAAGAAGCTATTCCAGCATCATATTTGTTGACCCCTTGGCCAATCCCTGCCCTGAATTTGTTGTGTCTCCTGAGTCACTTGCTTTTCTATCAAGGTAATGGGTAGAAAAACTTAACAGATTACACAGGTATCAAGGCTGTCTTGAATGGAGGCAGGATAGAGAAGAAACACTATTTTAGCGCTGATGTAGTGAAGGATGATTGAAACTGTTTCACTCATGGGACTGAGAAGAAGAAGGCAACATCCAAGTGTTGGATGGAGCAGGGAAAAAATGTGCCACGTGTTTGTGCCACAGTTATATGCAAGCTGGAGGGAGCATAGCTCATCTTCCTTCTTGAGCTAAGCATGTTTCTCTTTATTTCTAAATTTGTTTTTGTGCATACAGTAGATTTGCGATTCTTTCAGTCCTTAGTGCTGTAACCTTTCATTCATGTCACACATGATTGTAGAAGAAGAATCATAGAAGCATATGGATTACATCTAAGAAAGCAGCTTAGTAAAATGGAGCAAGGACAGTGTGGCCCGTTGCCACCTACTGAATGATCAAAATGCTTGTTTCTTCTCTGCCAGGAGTCATTTCAAAAATATTAATCGAAACCAAGGAAAACAGTTTCCCCAAAACTTTATGAATCCTGGGAGCAAAAGGTTGATTAGCAGGGCTAACTCATTTTGTTGTTCCATATAAAGCATGGTGGAGTGATGTCCCTGGTTGTGCAGGGAAAAAAAGGAAAGCACAACTAAGGAAAGAAATTGTACGAGAAGATAAGTTAGCAATCTCAGAGAAGCTTGAGGTTATTATCAACTGTTGACACTTCCTATTCTGATATCAATGAGCTTTAGAGAACATAGAGGGATTTAACATATAAAGGTAATCAGTTATTCCTGCTAGAATGGGATTAAAAATAAATGAGATGTAAACCTTTCTCTATGCTTAAGGCTACTACGTGTTGAGACAAGATGATCATGTGGCTGGAGTTTAGATGAAACACCCCCATTGGGTACTTGATGAAGAATCACACCTTTGCATCCAGGCAGTGTGTTGTTCACACAGATGCACAAATAAAAACCAGGCAGACTAAAGTCTTGAAGTCACTGTGGTTTTTTTTTTTTAAAGGAGTCACCTGGAGTTCTGGATGGCAAGAGAGAGAACAGGCACCCCTGCAAGGCATAAAACCCATCATTCCTCCTATCCTAACTACAACTACAACACACAGCATCCTTAGGTACAATATCACATGTTTAATTAGTGCAGGAATGTAAACTGCTATTTTGGTCTCATTAGTAGAACTGTAGGCTTAATCCTGCCTGCAGTTTTCTACGCAACTCCTGATGACTAATGAGACCTGCAAAAGTAGGAAGTTCAAGAACTGAATGATTTTGAGTGCAAAGGGAGGGGTGTGAAAAGAACAAAACAAAACCATTGCTATACGAATGTGCTGGCAGTTGACATTTTCCTATGTGTGCAAGTGTGCTTGTGTACACCTGCACGCAAACAAAGCTATCCTTTCTCCACAAGGAGTGATTTTGAAGCCAATTTCTCTGCATTTCCAGTTTTAAATGCTTCCCTTCATTTATACACCTTTTTTTAGTTTTTTAAGATATTCCCAAAACTTATGTAGCAAGTTAGCACTCACCCCTCTCCTAGAAGAATGAAATATTTTAGGAAATATTAAAAAGGCAGAATATTCTATTTCCCTGGATGAGAAATGGAGAAACATGTTTTAAAGACAAAGGCGCTTCCTGCCTTCCTTTGTCAATGGGCCATTAAGGCCTCAGCCAAGCTCACTCATTCCCCCCACCTTTGTCAACAGACCATCATCTGCAACACAAAGGACCCATCTAGCAACATAAACTCACCACATGGCACCTGGGAAGATTACATCAACCAGCAAGACTAGCTAAGAATCCCAACCCCAGGGAGTCTGACAACCAATTAGGATACTCTTCCTGTTCCCAAGGAAGTCCAAAGCCCAGAGAGGGCATAAAACCAAGGCACGCTCAGCATCTCGGCCCTTTTCTGTTCAGGAACTCAAACCATGTGATCTATCCACCATTAAACCATCTTTCCAAGCAGTATCCCTGTTTCCAGTGTCTTTTTCCCCACTTGGAGCTGAACTCAGAAGGATATTTCTTCCGACACTTATATTCAGGGTTTGTTTGTTTTTTGTAAATTTATGTCACTATAGCCATTGCTGCAAGACATATTTTTGCAAGGATTTTTCCTTAGTATAATATGTTCTTAATGCATTCTTTTTTACAATGTGGACATTTTGGTGCACATTTTTCCTTAGTATTTGTGCTTTATAATGGTTTTTTTTAAAAAAAATGGAAAATTGGTATTTGTCTTTGAAACGTATAAAGGAATTTGAATCTACCTATTGCTTCAAGAGGCACAAACTCGACAGGTTTATGGATGAAGATGAGAGCCAGTTTGGTGTAGTAGTAAAAGACCATGAATTCTAATCCTGCTTTAGTCATAGAGCCCTGTTGTGGAACCTCTAGGAGGGAAAGGGGAAAAGAGAGAAGTGTGGAAAAAAGGGGAAAAGGAAAAAAAAGACATTAACTTCCAACTCCCCCTGTTCCAGAAGAATTAACATCAGACCTCAACTCTTTACTTTTACATAATAGAATAAACTAGCTATTTCTGTAACAGCAAATCAATATAATCAGTAAAACCCAAAATCAAAGTTTCATTTTTTTTCCACCTCAAGCACAAAATCCAGAAATGGTTTCCAAGTAGAAACAAAAGTACTTACATAAGTTTTCATGGATATGGCATATTCAGTTTTTCTTATTACATTATACTGAAGAAGACTATTTGGACTAGTGGATTATTTTCCAGCTATTGATAAACCTTTTTGGAAATCATTCCATCAGAAAAACGGGGCAAATTTTATGTATGTACCGTAAATAAGATTTTTTTTTCTGTTAAATCAATACTATGAACAGCAAGCCCTTTCTTAGGCTTAACAGTGCTCCTCTTCTGTTGGGTATTGCAAACACTGAAGTAATCTGCCAGATTTGATTCCTGAAGTGAGAATTTTAGGTCAGCTGGTATGCATAGGTATGAACCCTCCTTATGTCCATTATTTCATTCCCATTCTAAATTACTATTAGAAAAATGCAAAAAATAATGGAGTGGAGAGAGAGGGGGGGAGGGAGGGGGAGAGAGAGAGGAAATGGGGGGGGGGAGAGAGAGAGAGAGATTGTAGATAGTTTTGTACAATTCAGCTAACCTGCTCTATAGCATTGATTTCATTTTTATTCTTATTAAAAGCCGCACCAAGCATTTTGTTAAGTGGTAAGCCTAGAAATGCTTACAATAAAATAAATATTAATATATAAAGATATAGCTGTTACTCAGAAGGGAAAATAATTGCAAATGGATTTTCAACCACTGTGAAAAAGCTGAAAAAAGGATGAGCAAAACTTACACCCACTCCCTCCTCTCATACCAAAATATCCACAGCAAATATGAAAAAAAAATTTCCTTCGTTCTCGAGGACATATTTTCCTGTGTCTAAAATGTAATATGCCTTTTCTTAGCTGTGTACATAGGTGAGTTCAAATTATTTATCCAATATTATGGCTCAGTTCACGCCCAACCCAGAATAGCTGGCACAGGAATTGCACAGACTTATTAAACCAACAGGGAAACCGAGGCTCAACCTCTTAAGCAGGCCTTTTCCTGAAATTGGGAATAGTCTTTGAGGAGGAAGCCAGATGCTAATTGTTTAGTGCAATCAAAGGAAGTGATGGAAAGGAAGATTACCTTTTTTTAAAAAAACCTTATCTTTAATTTTTCCAACATCCTCTTTTCTTCCTTACCAACTATGTTTTTATTTCCAGGGAAAGTTTTCAGGGTAGGAACAAATCAGATATTCTAGAAGTCCAACAAGATGCTTCTGGAACTTACACCAAGGACTGTAGGAAACTTGGCAAAGGACTACAAGAAGCCCCAGAGCCCTCGGTTGTTCCACATAGATATGATTTTCAAATCTCCTGACTTCAGGGCAAGTAAGACCCGTATATCAATAAGCACACTGAATTTAGGCAGATCTGACTAAACTGTTTTGAACAATGGATTCTTTTTTCCTTTGAAGATCATGTAACATACATTTATCTCCTATGCATATTCTGCACTGCCAGATATTCTATCTTCAGTTGGATCTATCTAAAAGGAATATCCTTCCATCACCTGGAGGATTTACAAGCAAAGGAAAATATATTCTAAGGAACCTGATGAAACCTTACTGTATATCACTCTAACTGCATTTTCTTTCAATGTCATTTCAAAGAATCTGATTCCACTTAACTGAGAATCAACATGATCTTCTGAGTACAATCTCATGAGTAACACTCACTGGGATTGCCATCGCGAGTTTATGCCATAATCTTTTAATTTCAATTTTCAGTTGTTATCTTCTTCACTTCTTTGTCTTCTATTCTACCATCCCCTGGTATTGCCACATCAATTATCCTCACTTTCTTCTTTTCAACCGCAATTATATCTGGTGTGATATGAGCCAAGACTATTATTAGTCTGTATTTAGAACTCACAGGGACTCAGTGGCTCAGTGGCTAAGATGCTGAGCTTGCCGATTGAAAGGTCGGCAATTTAGTGGTTTGAATCCCTAGTGCCACGTAATGGGGTGAGCTTCTGTTACTTGTCCCAGTTTCTGCCAACCTAGCAGTTCGAAAGCAGTAAAAAATGCAAGTAGAAAAATAGGGACCACCTTTGGTGGGAAGGTAACAGCGTTCTGTGCACCTTTGGCATTTAGTCATGCCAGCCACATGACCATGGAGACGTCTTCGGACAGCGCTGGCTCTTTGGCTTTGAAACAGAGATGAGCACTGCCCCCTAGAGTCGGGAATGACTAGTACATATGTGCGTGGGGAACCTTCATCTTTACCTTTTATTTAGAACTCGCATAATAGTTTAACCTGCTCATTTCCACTACTTTTTCAATTCAATGTTCCCACCAATGTTTTTATTATTGGCATATGGTAATTTTTACAGATTTTCAGTGAATTATTTTGGCAATTTGTGTTATGTTTCTTTCTTTTTTTTTAATAAGTTTGTGTAATCTTCTTGCAATCCCATAGGATTAGCTAACTATCTACCATTTGCTCTGCTTCTTTACACAATCTGTCCTTTGAATCATTTGATGATTTTTCAGTTCTGGCATTGATTGCATCAAGCCTTTAGTTTCTTTCTTCTTCTTCTTTTTTTGATATTCCAGTTGTATGCCATTGCCAGGTTTTATCTTTATCCACTTTTCCCTCAATCTTTTTGTAAAAATTAACCCTGTAATGCTTTTCCATGCCAGCATTCTGTTTGTGCTTTTATTATGCTATTTCAATATTCATGTTTTGTTTCCTGTACATTCCAATAAGTTCCAGTTTTTAAGTTGCACCAATGCTTGTTCTTAGTTTTACATAATCAGCCAATGCATGCTTCTCTTCTTTAATAGTTTGTTTGACTTAAATCTCTGCATCCATTACTGCAGGACAGATATAATCTATCAAAATCACTACAGGGATGTTGTGCATGGTGAATAGTCATCCGTTTTCTTGTTTTTCAGCTTATTCTTATTATTGGCACTTGTGGATTCTATATATCTTAACTATCAATCCTAAGGCTGGAACTTGCTTAATGAATCAGGAGCTTCTTCATCAAAGTTTGTCCTTGATGATCATTTCACAGAATAGCATTAACAATAGGCTATAAAATGGTCCTCACTAACGATGCTGTAATTCCTGAATATTAAATATGACACAAGATGTATCTTTCATATGCAGCAAATGTTGGCATTAATCCTATGTTTGTTTTTTAATTTCTCAGAAAAACCTGTTCTAATCTTGCATTTTCACGTGCTATTTTTCATTTTATGAACAAATTGATAAAGCAAGCAGAGTATTTTAGCACACCGGATTAATGTTATTCATTCTCTTTGAACTTGATTAAAAAGCTGTCAAAGGGAAGTCTACATTTTATTGGTGGAATGCTTTTACAAAATATGGTAGGGGACGTTATAGCTGAAACCATACATTTTAAAGTAAAACAATTTATTATCCTATTGTTTATCCATGACAACTAAAACTATCAATGTATAAATTGATTCAAGTCTAGCCAAATAATCCTAAAGACATACAAAAAGTTTGTGTTTGAAAGAACTTAATATACTTTGTTAATAAAACATCTCAAGGAGCATAGTAATAACTGGGGGAAAACCCTATAGAGCACAACATAACTAAGGAAACCATAAAACTTTATAAAGTGATGGCAATTTAGAATTTAGAATAACAGAGTCAGAAGGGACCTTGAAGGACTTTTAGTCCAACTGCCTGCTTAGGCAGGAAACCCTATACCATTTCAGACAAATGGTTATCCAACATCTTTAAAAGTTCCAATGTTGGAGCATTCACAACTTCTGGAGGCAAGTTGTTCCATTGATTATTTGTTCTAACTGTCAGGAAATTTCTCCTTAGTTCTAAG
Organism: Masticophis lateralis; assembly: GCA_030761175.1. Taxonomy (NCBI): domain Eukaryota; kingdom Metazoa; phylum Chordata; class Lepidosauria; order Squamata; family Colubridae; genus Masticophis; species Masticophis lateralis. Next base: position 218,723,871 of record JAUDYJ010000001.1, read on the forward strand.
TTGCTTCTCTCCTTGATTAGTTTCCACCCATTGCTTCTTGTCCTGCCCTCAGGTGCTTTGGAGAATAGCTTGATTCTCTCCTCTTTTAATTTTAAATTTAAAATGGGCAGTTTGTTACTTTGGGCATTTTAAGTTGTACTTAAAGCACTGTTCAGGAATTAATTTCAGTCTAGATGCAGCCTATACAGTAGATAGATTTGGCAGTTCAAATCTCATCAGGCTCAAGGTTGACTCAGCCTTCCATCTTTCCGAAGTGGGTAAAATGAGGGCCCAGATTGTTGCTGACTTTATAAACTGCTTAGAGAGGGCTGTAAAGCACAGTAATGCTGTGTATAAGTCTAAGTGCTATTGGTATGGATTATCCTGGTAATCCTCCCCCTCCCCAAATAGAGTGGGATACACCAACAAAAGCTGCTAGGCCTCAAAATCCTGATGTGGTTACAGTAAAGAAGTATTGATACTTCCTACTGTCCTGATGTAAGCTAAAATGTTAGCTCTTACTATATTTTGTTAAATTCACTTTTAGTACTCCATCACTAGTTATCCTAGCATCTTTTCTCACATTTCCATTTCTGGACCTCCTCGGTAAACCAAGAACTACTCCAGCATCAGTAGATAGGAAAAAAGGCTAATTTGGGACAACCTTGTGTTACATCTAGAATCCTGATCACCTTTGACTTCCAGAAATGGTTAAAATTGCCAGCTAGATTGCAGGGAAGATACATGGCTGAACATCCAAAGCACCCATCTGAGGTAGGTCATTTTAATTGTTCTTCCAAACTTTGTGGAGTTTGCTTGTGGCATTTGAATGTCATCCAGATCTCAATCAGAAAAGAAGTGGTTTGATCATGTTCAGAATTATTTGCAATGTCCTTCATTTCCAGATCTTGAAATGACAACTATGACATGCAGACCACATCTAAATAATTACTTTATGAGTAGTCATCAACAAGGTTAATCCAATTAATTGCCATGGAGACAATACATTTTTGACTCTCAGATCTCCCCAGGGTACTGAGATTTATGTCCTCTAATACTTATAATCAATATCAACTTATCAAGAAAATCCAAGAGCTCACAATGGAATTCCCCTAAGCAGATTCCCTAGCTTGACCCTATAGCCCAACTTCAAAACGGACATTCATATTGTGTAGAGCACAACCCCCAACCACTGCCAGAGTATACCAAAGAATCATCACCATTTTAGCTCCTTTGCCTTGGAATCAGGGCTGCTGAAGGACATGAAATATGGGAAAGAATATCCAAAAAGGACAGTATTCCCACTCCACCAAGTTTTGATAGTACATGCCAGGTCCTCTTGCTCATCTACAAACAGTATTTTGTTACAAATGGGGCTGATATTTATCAATGGCCTCTTGAGGGCAAGGCTTCCAACTATCTGACCTGCCAGACTGAGGCATACAAATCAATTTTTGGCTATAAACGAAGACCTGTACAAAGGCAAAATGTATTGGCAAAGACCGAGTTGTTCGAAGAGTTAATTCTGAGTACATATAAGCAAATGTTGACAATATATTTTTATTTCAATGTTTGGAAATGTAAAGACAAAACCATCACTAAGTTTTCACAAAACGAGGCATCTGTCACTAGAAATAAAAAAGAAATATTTCAAAAAGATGTTTACAGAAATGTAAAAATATTAGGTATCAAGACAGATGTGAACATATTCAGCAACATTCCCGGTCTGTCAGTCAGAGCTGAAGATCTTGGTGTATTCAGTTAGCATCAGCTCAATCAAGTGGTTCTGATACAGCATGTGGATTGCCATGGATCCTGTCTCTTTTTCAGGTCGAAGGAGAGTTGGTCCAAAAACAATTCCTAAACTCTGGGGTGACATAAGATTCATGTTCTCCTTGGCTGCTATCCTATTGGTAAAGAGGGAAAAAAAGTTAGAAAGAAGGAAAGAAAAGATAATCAAAACATGGATCATGACCATACTGATATTTTTCCACTGATACTTTAATTACAGCCTGACTTTTTGTTTGAATATTAGAGAGAATTAAATAGAAAGGAGAGAAAGGAGGTGTTAATATTTTTGGATCCAAGATGACAGAACTAAGACAAAAATAATTTCTGCTTCACAAGCGTCAGAGCCTTCCCATATATTCTTTATTGTTGTTATTCCATCTTTATGTGAAGCTGATTATGAGTTTGGCAAAATCAGAATTTTTCTTCCCAAGGTTTCTTTTCCTTTCCTCTTAGCACTCTAGGAGTTACACAAGATGTTTTGTGTGTTGTAAGATGCTTTTGTGTAATGTGATATCCTCTTTCAAAGAATTGAAGTGCATTAATGGGTGCACTAGCCAAAGCTGAGCAAACCGTAGCCTTTACCTATTGATGATGCAGAAGTTGTGGATCTAGGACACAGGTGTCCAACTTGTGGCGTCACGTTGCTGTCACGTGATATATCGTAACATTTTTCCTGTTTGCAGAGCCAGGGTGGGTGTGGCCTGCACATGATGTATCCAGCATGCAGGCCACCAGTTTCACACCCTTGATCTAGGAGAATCCTCAAAACCACCCAAAGCCCTTCAGAGCCAGTTCAGGAGCAAAGATCAAGCCAATAATTTTGGGATCAAGATCAAGTCCTGAACCCTCACTGACCTGACTGATGACCTCTCCCAGCAGTTTCATAGATCAGATATTAAAAAGTATAATGGAAAGTCAAGTTTTGTGGCATTCCATACGTCTATTAGAATAAAATCCAAGATTAAATGCAAAATGTTTCAATCTCTGCATCCTTTAGGCATTCTGAAGTGCCTGAGTGATGAGTCATGAAATGGCAGGTTTAGAATGGAGTAGTTTAAAATGAAGCATTTGTGTTATCCGCTGATATGTCATCCTTCATGATGAGACCATGAAGGATCAAAATGTAGCCCCAATGTTTTCTCTTACTTGCTGTGTTGTGGGTTCATGGAAGTGCACCAAAGTTAATATGATTTTCCAAACTGAGTTTCCTCCAGGTGCAAAACTAGACTTTGCTTTCCCCCAACCACCCAATCCCAGGGATCCTTCAACCTTCTTGGGGTGCACAAAAGAGTATAAATTGAGAAGAATTACATTCTGTTGAAGAATATTCTTTCATCACTGAAAAATGGCAAATGCATACAAATCTAGAATATACGCCTGATATTTTGGGTGTACCTCTCTTACCCCTTTCTATTGAAACCAGAATATCTAGATTATGTTGACTTGGCTACTGGCAAAATACAGTACATTTGGGTAGAATTAGGCGTAAATTTAGTTGACATACTTGCCTGTATTAACATCACTACAACATATGCATTGCAAATTGGCAACTGTGAATAATTCTAAATATGGATTATTTGGTCTTGCTTCAGTTCGGTTTTGAGCCAATGTACACTATTAAGACAGTGCTGATCAAAGTTGATGCCTTTTGGTAGAACAGGAAAATGGGTGGTGCATCCATCCTTGTGCCCCTTGATCTCTCAGTAGAAACCCACCTTTATGACGGGTGAAGACCTAGGTCATACCATGGATTCACTTGACTATATTGTTGGGTTGCAGAAAACTGTAAATGCTATAAAGCAGTGATGGTTAACCTTTTTGGTGCTGAGTGCCCAAAGCATGAGAGTGCGCACCTGAATCCCCAAATGCAAAGCAAGTGGCCCCCTGCACATGCGCCCCACCCCTGTGCATACATGCGCATCCCCCAAGCATGCACTCTGGCCCCCTGCACCCCATTTTGGCTTCCAGGTAGGTTCAGGAGGCCTTCCAGGCCCACAATGGGGTGTGGGTGGCACGAGAGAGAATCCCCAAAATGCAATGAGAGAGCCCCCTGAGCATGTACTCTGCCTCCCTGTGCATTCGTGCGCCCATCCCCAACATGCATCCCACCCCCCTGCGTATATGCTGCAGAGACCCAAAGACCAGCTGGCCGGCGGGAGGCATGTGTGTATGCACGGTGGAGCTTTATTGCAGTGACAGCTGGCATGCCCACAGAGAGGGTTCTGTGTGTCACCTGTAGCACATGTGCCATAGGTTCGCCATCGTGGCTATAAAGAATTGTCTGCATGCAAATGACCTACTGACTTCCCTTGAAGATATATACAAATGAGGCTTCCTTCTCCTCCAAATCTTGAGATACATATTTCAGAAATTTCAGTAAATGGCAGAAGATACATCATCTTTCAGGTCTTAGAAAAAGGTCTCTATCATACCACTGGGCATAGTAATCATGCACAGAGCATGATTTTATGATAGAAGTTTCTCATATTTCAAGTTTGCCACATTCTCTAAACTCGGACACTTAATTTAGTGTTGTTGGGTGGTTTTTTGCTCTAATATAAATAGGGAGCGTTATTGAAATACATTCTAATGCTTGTAACCTTGGTGTCTTACAAAAAAAATAAAATAAACTCCATATGGCACTAATCAGGGTAATTATTACTTACTTTAAATATTACTTACTTTAAAAAATAGCATCTTTATAATAATATATTTTCCATAGATTATTTTGTGCAGGAGGGTAATAATCATGCTGATCTACTAATCAGAGCAGAGGTAGAAAACTTACCAAACTCTTTCTATTTTGTGTATGTGTGTATTTGTGAGAGAGCAATTCCAATTCCAATTGCCAAGGGGCAATTTTCCAGGTGTTGCAACCAACTTCCAATCCTAGTGTCCTTTTTCATCAGCAATGGTTTTTTTTTGGGGGGGGGGGAGGGGAAGGGTTGCTTTGAGATTCTGTAAAGGATTTTTTTTTCCAATTTAGGGAAAAATACATTTGTCTCTATCAGTTCCCATTTTGTTGAAAATACAGAGCAGGCCTAAAGATGGCATTTAATTTCATTGTACGAGGTGCAATGACAATAAAGTAAACTAAACCAAACTAATAGATTACCATGAATACAATCAATATTTCAAGACACTCCATTGCCAAGTAAGTAGGCTCTCTAATAACAATCGTCAGTATTTTGAACTGTGTCAGGTGGAACAATAGCAGTTGGTATAAAAAGGCTGATAACATTGTCCAAGCAATGTTACTATAAATCCAGGGATGGGCTGCTGGGGGTTCGCAGGGGTTTGGGAGAACCTCTAGCTAAGATTCTGTGCAGTTTGGAGAACCCCCAAATCCAACTCCTGGCTGGCCCCACTCATCCCACATCCTGCCCCTCCCAGGAGTCCCCACACAGCCTGTTTTGGATGCAGGTAAGTGCACAGCGTGTATGGAGGCTCAGAGAGGACGAAAAACGGGTCCGTTTCTGGCCTCCAGAGGGCCTCCAAAGCCTGGGGAGGACATTTTCACCCTCCCAGAGGCTTGGAAAAAGCCTCCGGAGCACAGGGAGAGCAAAAACACTCCCCATCATAGTGCAGGAGGCAACGCCCACCATGGCCCCGCCCACCCAGCAAACCGGGCAGAGAATCCCTTGTTAAAATTTTTGAAGCCCACTCCTGTATAAACCTTATGAAGAAAAGAAATAATGGATTATGGGGGGCACATCACACAATTTATCCTGTCATTTCTAACTCCTTAGCAGAAGTGTATCCCAAATTTAGAAATACTTAAAGCACATCTGTTGACGTCAATGTGACTTAAGGAATGAACCTAAGTAGCATTGATTTCAGTAGGCCTGAACTACTTTTAACTTTACCTAGAAACAGTCCACTAAAAATGGGCAGATCTGCTTGTCAATGTCATTAAAAAGTGGAGCTTTTTTATTAGGCAAATGAATAATCACAGGAAGAACTTTCTCTTGGTCTAATCTCTTTTATGGGACAAAAGCATGACCATTTTTAGAAATTAATATTTAAGAAGAGAAACCTGACATCATATTTTCCAAATACATGCCCATCTCCTTTTTCCCCAGGATAGTCCATCATCTTTTCCCATGTTCCACTGCCACCATGGTACAGAACAGTAGCCAGCATTCTGGTTTCATTGAATATACTCAGTACTTCCCAAGATGATTTGAGGATTTTCCCCGTAGGTTTCTCCTCATCAAAGTATTTAACATTTCTGTAACATTAGATTTTTGTCCATATTTTTTCTTGAGTACAGAAATTATGTACATCCAGTTCTTACATTGAAAGTTTGTAAATCTTAGAATTCTGCACATTTTAAAATTGTCTAGCAGTGTTCATTATATTTTCAGCAACCAAAAGTAATTCATTACAATTTAAATTTTAACTTTGACCTGATTGTAACATGTTTTTTAATTAAAATATGGAATCCTTTTTTCAGCAACAAAGTATCATTTGATCAAGTTTTTTTGTGGGGGGTTTTGTAAAAAAACAAAAACAAAAAACTACTCCAGACTCAGAAAAAGATTCTCTAGATGCTTCAAGATGGAAATTAATGATTCCTTGAAAACATTTCAGAATCTATAAACCAAGACTCTTGTTTTGAGGACATCATCCACATGACAGACAGTTTGGTCAAGTGGTTTAGACACCACTTGCTAGAAAATGGGAGATTGTGAGTTCAAGTTCTGTCTTAGCCATAAAAGTCAGCTGGGTAAACTTTGTGCCAGACAGGGTTGTGGATTATGGAGAAAATAAGAGGAGGAAGGTGTGTGACTATCTTGCAAACCTTGAGTTATTTGTAAAACTAATAAATGCAGAATAAAAATTAAATAAAGAAATAAATTCAGACATGACCAAGCAAGGATTAGCAAGCAAGTTAGCATTCCTTGTTAAAGGTAAAGGTTCCCCTCACACGTATGTGCTAGTTGTTCCCGACTCTAGGGGGCAGTGCTCATCTCCGTTTCAAAGCCAAAGAGCCAGTACTGTCCTTAGACGTATCCATGGTCATGTGGCTGGCATGACTAAATGCCAAAGGCACCCGGAAGGTGGTCCCTATTTTTCTACTTACACTTTTTATGTCCTTTCGAACTGCTAGGTTGGCAGAAGCTGGGACAAGTAACGGGAGCTCACCCCATTACGCGGCACTAGGGTTTTGAACCGCTGAACTGCTAACCTTTCGATCGACAAGCTCAGCATCTTAGCCACTGAGCCACCTTGTCCATTCGCATTCCTTGTTAGCAAACAATAACTTTCATGTTTCATATTAGAAAAGTTCTTATAACAATTCTAATAAAATCCCATCTAATACCACATAAATGGTATGAATCTCCAGTAGTGAAACAGAATGGAAACAGTGTGGTGTGATATGTGATGCCATTTTCCTGCCACACAATTTTCTCCATATACTCATTCAGATATAGGCTCACGTCTCCTGCACCTTTCCTGCTTGTTCCAGTTGTCCTCCCCACCTAACAGTCACAGTATATTAGTCTAGTTAATTTTAATGGTGGCCCTTTATGCCTCTCTCTGCAATATTGTCAAGAAGTGATGTGGGAGGAGAATGTACTAGAGCGTAACAAACTGTTGCTGCTGAAGGACAATTGAAAGGAAGGGACAATTGATGTAAGTATACCGGTTATTACCATTACTGCTGGATTAAGAATGCCTGTGAACTTGCACTGAGCTTGATTACTTTGGGCTGCTTGCATATATTATACTTCCTGGAGACTCATTGAATTAATTCTGTTAGAAGTCTCAGGAAAGCAAGCAGTAGAAAAACCTACTCTTCACTCAAATGCCTTCCCCTTCCTTCCTTCCTTCCTTCTTTCCTTCCTTCCTTCCTCTCTCTCTTCCTCCCTCCCCTTCCCGTCCTTCCTTCCCTTTCTTTCTTCCTTCCTTCCTTCCTTCCTTCCTTCCTTCCTTCCTTCCTTCCTTCCTCCCTCCCTCCCTCCCTCCCCTTCCCGTCCTTCCTTCCTTCCTTCCTTCCTTCCTTCCTTCCTTCCTTCCTTCCTTCCTTCCTTCCTTCCTTCCTTCCTTCCTTCTTTCTTTCTTTCTTTCTTTCTTTCTTTCTTTCTTTCTTTCTTTCTTTCCAATGTGAATGCATTTATGGGAACAGAGAGCTATGTGGAAACATGGGTAATAGCTTAGCAGCAATGGCAGCACACTGTACAGTCTTGCTTACTGGCTGCTTTGTCCAGCTTCTAAGAAGTTATCTGATAGTGCCTGCGTGTGTATATGTGTGTGTGTGTGTGTGTGTGTGTGTGTGTGTAATGATCATTGATTGTCTATTATATTGCATAGTTTAGAATAAATTTTTCATGTATCCTAGAATTACAATGTGCAGTAGAATTTGTCTCACCTTACAATATTCCTACTAGATCAGGTTTATCAAACTCACATTATCACGGTGGTATCAGTTAGGCCGGAAGCTTCCATGCTGCCACCTTCTCATGTGTGGGAAAGTAGGAGGGGAGATTTAGTAGAGGGGTTGTCTTTAGACATAACAGTATTCTTCTTGTCGGTCAAGGTCAGGCCAATCTTGCATCTGGAGAAGGAGTGGTCGGAGTGATGTCTCGAAATGGGACGGATGGTGATTGGAGCATGTGATTGACTGAGGAGTGAGGGGATGGTTTTGGGGGTTTTGATTTACTGAGGGAAAACCCAGACCTCTTAGATTTGGGTTTTCCCAGAAGTGCCAGTTTACCTATTCTAGTAAATAGAACTTTGAAAAATGCTTGCTTCAGAGTTTTTACTTGGAGTTGGGTTTTTTTCTGGAACGCTGACAGGCGGTGTCACATGATGTATTGGGACTTTTTCCCCCTTCGCTAAACCAGGTGGTGGCATGGCCAGCGCACGACACATCTGGCCTGTGGGCCGGGAGTTTGATAGCTCTGTACTAGATCAATCATTGTATAATCTGATTCAGTTTTAAAATCAGTATTTCTTTGTTTATGGGAACAAAAATTACTTGCAAAAGTCACCCTCATTCCCACCTCATCCAAACAAGTATAAACAGAGCCATAGTTATGTTTGTCTGCGTGGTCAGATATACAGACATTCAATCTTGAGACAAATATGCTTCAGAAAATGAATTTACATTTGAAATCTTGCCAACCCAATACCATGTAGAATAGAGAAAATTATGGACATTAGACAATCCTAATGAATTGGATCGCCTATCATTCTAAAGTTACTGCTGATAGTTCAGGCTGCTGGTAGGAGTAAGACTTTGTTTTCTTCATTGGGAATAAACTTGATATTAATACTTTAACTGTGCCAAATGTACTGGAAAATAACCTGGTAATATGCACGGCTCTACAAAATGATATTAAATAAGCAAGTTAATGGAGGCAAAGCCCATTGAAGACCCATTGAAGAAACTTTAATAATAGTCAGGGACATTCAGAACTTACTTGAAAAAGAACACACATGTATCTAATGATCAGTCTGGTTAATCATTCTATTGTCTACCCTAAGATTTCTTAATATAACCATTTCTCATTTGCTGGTAGCCTAAATTAGCTGGTAGGTAAAATGGATGATAAACCAAAATATTGGGAAATGTTATGCAAAGATTCTAAAATTTCGATGGATGTGGTGATCTTATTTATGTATTAATTTTTCATGCTGTCCATCTCACTAACCAAAGTGGCTCTTCTTGTGAAATGGTGGCCTATAAAAGTATTTGATATACATATTTGGTTGAGTGGAGAGACCTGCACAGGCCAGTATAGTGAACAGTGAATACCCTGAATAATGTAGTTGCTGTCTCACCAATCTCTGCTTTATCAAATATAATGATAGGACCCTGCCTATTTTAGTCTTGGCAGGTAGGAAGCTGCAACAAGATGAACAAATCAATGCTGTTAATTACTGATTAATCTAGGAGTAAGGTAGACCAGTGCCCACCGTCCAACGCATATGGAGATTGGCATGGAGGATTAGATTTTACATGTATTTGAATGCATGAGGAAGGTCAATCCAGATCACCCAGTTTGCAATGTAAAGATTTATCTAGAGATTGATTACTAATGGAGACATATTCTTGAAATTATTTATTTATCTTGGATGATAAAGGTGAGGTTACAATTAGGTAAGATTTTATTTATTATTCTGATAATATGCATCTATTCAATTAATTAACTGAACTGTTAAACAGTTGAAAAATAGCAATGGCGTCTTTTGACTAACTAAAGGACGTGTCTTCTGGACCCACCTTTGGCACTGCAGAGGGAATAATGGGATCTTTGGGGTGAATCCAAGTGTTCAGCAAAAGGGGCTGGATTTCAACCATCCAGCTGTGGAACCGTAGCATACATGGCTATATGTTTGTACAAGTAGGGAAAGCAATATTTTCCCTTCTCCCTATGATCATCTCCATTCCAGAGGTGGTATTCAGCCAGTTCTGACAGGTTTTGGAGAAACAATAGCAAAAATTTTGAGTCGTTCAGAGAACCGGTAAATACCACCTCTGGTTGGCCCCGCCCCCATCTATTCGCTGCCTCCCAAGTCCCAGCTGATCGACTAGATCTTCTTTTGTTGCCATGCACAGGAGAACGGAGCTGGAAAAACTCTTTGATTTGTTATTCAGAATGGTCTCATTTGTCGCCAGAAGCCCAGATCATTAACTGGTTTTACCTCCTTTGACCACAGAGTCATAAAGCTTATTTATTCTTGACTTTTTGTCGTTTTTCAACAGAGTAAATGGCAGAGCTTGTGCGGCACTGAAATCCCTGCGTCCCAGGAGGCAACTGATACTTCTCCCTGAATTCAGTCTTAAGTTTTCAAGTTTTCTTTCATTCTTTTAATTCCAGACTGCCTGAAGGCACATTTTCTCACAACATTAGAAATAAAAAGCACAATCTCGCTTTGAATCAAAAACGGCAAACCCAGAAGGCTTTATCATCAGTGCAGCACATCCAAAAATGTCTTTGTAAAAGTAAATCAAATTATATGAGTTAATTGATTCCAGGAAACATCAGCAACTGCAGGTGGAAAATGAATAACAGGATGTTTATTAATGAAAGGCTATTAATCAAAATTGACAATACCGATCCTTGTTTCTTTATTTTCAATGCTACCTGCAGTGGACATGGAGATATTTGCTTCCTTTTTAACTAACGATTTCTAAGAAAAAGAAATATTCACTCTTGGGGCTTCAGATGAAAACGGAATGCTGTTTATTTAAACACTGAAAGACTATTCCAAATCCAGTCTGACTGGCTATCTAGCAAAGATGCCAGGGATAATTAATCAACATTTAATTTTAGGCCATTGAACAATAAAAGATGGAACTGGTAGTGTTCTGTATCATTTTCTTTCAGACTTCATTTCATGAGGGACAGGAGGATGGTGGTCATATCAAAGTCAGTAAATACCTATTGGGGAAATAGTTTGGGGATACACACTAAAACTAATGTACAATAAGGTTATCTTTTCCCTTTTTATTGCCTTGTCAGCTGTTGAATGGGAAAAGACTGGGACTGTCTGTATGCTTTACCTGAGTAAGCTGAAATATCAGTTCATAACTCGCATTACTGATAAAGGAGAATATTTGTAGCTGAGGGGTTGAAATGAGGGGTTCTTGGTGCTCTCTGAGCTTGGTTGTTTTCTTGCAGACATGTAATTCCTCAACTAGGTAAGGAAGGACTCACTGGAGAAGAGCCTAATGCTGGGAAAGATTGAGGGAAAAAGAAGAAAGACAACAGAGAATGAGGTGACTGGATGGAATCACTGAAGCAGTCTGCATGAGCTTAAATGGACTCTAGAGGATGGTAGAGGACAGGAAGGCCTGGAGGAATGTTGTCCATGGGGTTGCGATGGGTAGGACACAACTTCGCAACTAACAACAAAAAGTGCTGCTGACCTAGTGTAACCTAGTTTGAGTAATGAAATTTGGATTCTGTTGGACACCTTGGTAGCAGGTCTGGCTTTGGGATTACTGGTACAAACCAGTTCCCTGTATCTATTCTGATCTAAAGTAAGATGTAAAGTAAGCAACTGTAGAAATATGGCAATTCATCTTTGTAAATTATATTTTAAGCTATCATATGCCAAATTGTTTGGGAATCATTAGATTTGTATGGTTCTAATCAACTCATGCCAATTTTCTATATAACCCTTCCGATTTTCTCTCATAAATTAATTTATATATTGTCTTATTTGTAATAGATTTTGGGAACTTAAAAGAGGCAGGTTCTTCTAACATAGGGTAAAAGAAGTTAAAAAGTTATATCTTGGCCTGGACCATTCTAGATTGAACCAAGATCTGAATGTGGTCTCCTTGGATGTGAGCTTCTCCCAGTGGGTGGGGGAGGCTGTGGGACTTTAAAGAGAATGTTAACTTCTACTAACTCATTGGTTCTCTTTGCCTAGTAGGTTAAGGTAAGTTTGTTGTACTGAGTGAGTGGAATTAACATGGAAGTAGCATTATTCAACCAATTTAAAAACTTGGCCGTCCTATTAGAATATGTATTTTCTAGATCAATGTGCATGCAGATTTGAGGAAGTTCTAGATTTAAGGTCAGTGGTAGATGGATAGTTATCTGTCCTATTCATTATCAACTGGAATGGATCTATTAAGTTAAGCCTATTATTGGAGTTAATGAAATAATATTTCACTTGCGCCCAGATTCCAATAAGTGTATTGTGCAAGGAAATTACTCTCCATCAGGTCATTTCAGAAGTTCAGGTTCAGGTGATATGTCATTTGAAATAAACAGACAATAATCAAATCTTTTTCTCTCTCTTTAATTTCAAAATTCATTAAAGGGTCTCCCTGGATTGGGTGCAGACATATGTCACATTGTCGATTATACTACCACCGCCCGTTGAAAGAGTGATTCCAGGAAAAAAAAAACCTGAGAAAACTCTAGAAAACTGACAAGAACAAATGTAGCTTTTAAGGAATGCTGTAAAAGTGACAGAATAAAGGGGGGTGTAATTAATAGTGAACAGATAACAAATACTTAGGAACTTCTCAATGCTCCATGAGTTAATGAAAAACACCCTATCCACATATATGGCATCTTCGCCTCTTTTGGTCACTGTGGGTGCTCTTCATATTGTTCTTTGAAGATACAACATGTGATGTGTGAGTCACTGTTCTGCTTTTTACATGTCTCCAGAGTAAAAGAGTTTTTGAGCTGTTTAATCTCAGGCATTTCATAATCCAATTTGCCAATTGTTCTTATCTGAGGAAAAGGCCCCTAGTATTTCATGGACTGTCTTAGAGATACTTTGAGGGGCTGAGTAATTTTTGTAAAACTGCCACAAATTCAGTGTTATGCTGCCTTATCCCATCCCTCTTTGATTTTCCTTCTCACTTCATAAATCTCGGTCAGCATCTGGAATGGAGGAAGAATTTCATCTGTGAGAATTTCTATAAAAATTAACTTAATCTGTTTCCCCTAGGCCAAAAAAAAAAAAAAAAAAAAAAGTAAAAAGTGAATTGAATCAGTTAGCCATCAAATTTTGCACTTTGCCCAAATGACATATTCTGGACTCAAACATGCATTTGAAAATGCATAATTGAAGATAGAATATGATTAGGAAAGAGAAAATAATGAAAAATGTGTGCCTAAATTTACATAGAATCAAACATATATGCAAATGAATATGGAAACTAGATAAAGTGGATTCATGGAGTTAGGAACACATGAAAATAATGCAATTTACCGGTTGGTATCTGTATTTGTGTATGAGTGTCTGCATAGATAGATGGTAGATATAGGTAGGGATAGATAAGTGATTAGATAGATGAGAGATAGATAGATAGATGTAGATAGATAGATAGACAGAGAGATAGATAGAGAGATAGATAGATAGATAGATAGATAGATAGATAGATAGAGGATGGATGGATTGATTGATTGATCAATCTAGTCTTCCTTCATTCATGCACAGTGGTTTGCTCTCTCCTTGCTTGATCTATTCATCCCTGCCAATATTACTCCATCCTTTCTTTAGTTTTTCTGTTCCTCAGGGTTTTAACTCTCTCATCTCCCCTTGCCTTTTTCCTTCTCTCCATACTCAAGTTCTCCTTCAATTTATTTGGCCTGTTTATGCATTTCCTCTTAGTTTGTCATGGCTTTACTTCAATAGGTCATTGATTGAGTTTTGTTGGCTTACTTCTTTTATTATAATTTTTGGGTTGCTTTTTTTTAAAAAAAATATCTGCCATCTGTTTCCCTTCTTTTTTTTATGGTGAGAAAAAGATCACTTTGTTGTTGTATTATTATTATTATTATTATTATTTTCCAAGTTTTTGTTTTGAAATGTTAGCTGAATGGACCGGATAATGTTTGCAGTCAGAAAGGATGGATGGATGCTGAATAATTAAATGTTTAAAGGAACCTTTTCTGTCTTTTAGGTGTAGAGTGAGAAAAAAAAATCAGAAAACTATAAACAAAAAACTTCAAGGTCTTTGCTGTTTTCCCAAATAGGCAAAAGTGCATGTATAAATCAAAATACCATATATACTGGAATGAAGAGATATTTTATAGAATCACAAAAAAGAGAAAACATATATATGCACTTAATTTCAGTGCAAGTGGGAGGAATACTTGAAATAGAGAAAAGATTTTAATTAGCTTAGGGGGCCTGGGTATCAGATATAAATCTGTCCCCTTATTGTGCAAATGGTGCTTTTTTGTGATTTTTCACATGCTCTTTTTATTTTCATTTCTTTGTATCATATATGTTTTTATCTATTTTACTGTAAGACACCCAAAGACACTTAAATGAGATGAATGACAATGTAGATTGAAAGAAAGAAAGAAAGAAAGAAAGAAAGAAAGAAAGAAAGAAAGAAAGAAAGAAAGAAAGATGAGCATTGGTCATCTTTTAGTGAAAAGGTACATAACAGAAAAGGGGGGGGGGGAAAGCGTAGCCCAACAAGCCTATCCATCGGTATATTAATTCTAATATTCAAGCAAAATGCTAGAGAAATATTACAGACGGAAAATCACTTTTGCTAAAAAAAATAATTATTAAAGAAGGAGACGTATAGAAAGAGAGTTTATTGCATATAGATTGGAAGGTAAAGAAACAAACAAACAAAAAAATGCACTGAGGTGCAGCAGTTGTAACTGCCATATTCTCAACCCAACCTAGTGCTTAGGGTTGTTGTGGGTAAAACAGGAGAAGGAAGGAGTATTTATGATGTGTTCACCACCTTGAGTTGCCTGTAAAGTCAAAGAGGCAGGATAACAATTTAATAATAATTAAATAAATTCCATAAAAGGCATCATTCCCTAGTTGATCCTAGATACCTGGGAAGCTATAGTGGGCAAAACTTTATGTCAGCTCTCTTAGCTGTTAGCCTCCCTTCTATATTCTACTGAAAATCCCCTGTTTCAATTGCACTGAGGTGCTACATGTGGATTTGTCCTTGAAGGTAGCCTGAAGACTGTGGTTAGTATAAACTACGGCATATTGAAACACTGTGCCATGATCATATTACACTAGCATTACATGACCATAGTGGTTCCAGGTGTGCTTTCAGGACCATTTCAATCAATAAAACTGGGGTGTTATCCTGAGAAATCCTCTTGTTTATGCCCTCCAGTATTGAACCGCTCAGGATTGAACCTTTTTAGCAATGGACTCTCAGCTTCAGAATGATCTTCTGTAATGCTGGCTCCATTGTCTTTTCAGTACTTGGAAAAGGGATTTTTCTGTGCCTTTTAACTTCCACTTTAATTTAATTGTTTCTGTAATTGGTGAGGCTGTGTGTGTGTGTGTGTGTGTGTGTGTGTGTGTTTTAAAAGTTAATCTTATTACTACTATTTAACTCCTGCTGTTTCCAGATTTTAATTGATTTTTTTTTCCTAGCTATCGTTTATTACTCTTGCCTTCATTTTTTAACCGTTTTATTAGGCTGTATTAGAGTTTATTCTAGTCAGGCTGTTTTAGTTTTAACCTAGATTTAAATTTTTATGTAGGCCACCTTGGGAAAACATCTGCTTTGAAAGGTGGTGCGTGCACGTACACGCGTGTGCACACGCCTCCAATTTTATAACAAACGTGAAGGTGAATTATGGCTTTGCAACTCTCCAGGCAGTCCCAGTTCCGCCGAACTGGATAACTCTGCCTTCTGAACCCTTCCAATGTCTCCCTATCCCAAGAATTTGGAGAAAGAAACAAAAGGAAGCATTTTCTCTCCCTCGTTCCTAGGTTTTGTTTTGTTTTTTCATTGGGTGGGGAAAGGGAGGCACCCCTGCTTCTCCTCTGCGTGCACAGACAGAGGAAGTCAAGGCCTCGTCGACATTGCTTCTCTTTCCTACAGGCAGCCTTTTCATAGTTTGGGAAGGCATTTTCCCCACACTGGAGAAACCTTCGTTGCTATAAAAAGAGGTGGATAAGATCTCTTCCGTCTGTTTCTCCAAAGTGTCCTAGCACTATCAATTAGAAAAGGGGAAGTGTACAGGTAGTCCTGGACTTACAACCATTCGTTTAATGACCATTTGAAGTTACAGTGGCACAGACTTATGATCATTTTTCACACTTACGACTATGGCAGCACTCCCCCATGGGCATGCAGTTAAAATTTGGACACCTGGTAACTGGCACGTATTTATGATGGTTGCTGGGATTAGGTGATCCCCTTTTTGCGACCTACTGACAAGCAAAGTCAACGGGGAAGCCGAATTCACTGAACAACCGTGTTCCTCACTTAACAACTGCAGCCATTCGTTTGACAACTGTGGCAAGGAAGGTCGTAAAATGGAACAAAGCTCACTTAACAACTGTCTTGTTTAGCAATGGAAAATTTGGGCTCAATAGTGGTGGTAAGTCAAGGACTACCCGTACCATGGCCATACTCAATAAGACACTGATGGGAAGTTGCAAAAGTTGAATCCATTTGCAACTTTTCATTGGCATCCTACTCAGAAATGCCTCTATTCTTTCTGTTTGCTAAATGCTTTGAAAGTAGCTCATGAGAAATCCTTTTACTCATTGAAGAGACATGATAAGCATCCCTTGGTATCAGAAAGAGGACAGGGAATGCTAAGAGGAAACTAAACCAGCAATAACACAATAGACCAGTAGTGGGTTTCAATTCCCGGCACTACCAGTTTGCTACCAGAAGGGTGTGGGAGTGTGTGCATGCATTGCACATGCACACAAGGTTCTGTGCATGCGCAGAGTGTTTTTGATGACATCTGGCCAAGTGGGCAGAGCCTACTGCCACTGTCGCTACCGGTTCATCCAAACCGGGGTGAACTGGTAGCAACCCACCACTGCAATATACATCCCTGGCAAAGTCTGTTTCCTATTTTGCATGGGATGTTATTGTTGATTGTTGACCATGTGACCTTCCCAACTATGCCAGAGAGATAGACTCTAAGAAGACTCTGGGAGGAGAATGAGACATGCGACCCAGAAAACTTGAAAGCAGTCTTGGGGACATGGTCCTGATGGGTGGGATGACAAAACAGAATGACAAAAGTGCATCTGGGACACATACAGTTTTTAAGGGTGGATGGATATACAGTTGGATGGATTTTCACTCTAGGGAGGGAATCAGAAATGATCTAACCGACAACCAAGCATGGGTTAGTGATTATTCGTCAGATTTACGGTTTTATACATTACAGTGTCGTAATGACTCTTGTATGAAAGCCCAAATATTTTCCATTCAAATAACATTTTGCGGGTTTTTCATCTAACACTCTAACTTTAATTATATGAAGAACGTAACCTGTATCAAATTATGAATATGTTAACATATTGAATGAGTATATGAAAAATAAGCACCAGATTTTTTTTGTTATGCTATACAGGCACACAAAGGTATAGCAAAAAAAAAAAAAAAAAAAAAAAAAAAAGAAGAGAGAGAGAGAGAGGCTGGTTTTCTTGACCACATTGTCATAATATACATATAGAACTGCTTATTGAATCCAGGCTGTGTAGGCAACAGCAAGAACCTTGGCTCCACACCACCACAATGTATGGCCACAACAAAGGCAGGAAAAGAACAGGCTCTTTCATTCCACGTCTCCAAATATTACCAACACAAGGGCTAAGACATTACCTCTGTCTGAAGTATATCTATGTATTCATGCATAAGGTATTAACTAAGGTCTCTGAGTGCCATTGCTGAAAACGTTATATATTCAAATGATTTTCCAGCTACTGCAAAAAAAAAAAAAAAATAAAAAATAAAAATATCCACACTAGGTCAAACAAATATATTAAGATATCTTCATACAAAAGGGCTCACCCTGCCCCCACAAAAAGAAGCATCCACACCAGTGGTGGAATTTAATTTTTTTTACTACTGCTTCTGTGAGTGTGGCTTGGTGGACGTGGCAGGAGAAGGATACTGTGAAATCTCCATTCCCACCCCACGCCGGAGGAAGGATACTGAAAAATCCCCATTTCCTCCCCACTCCTGAGGGAAGGATATTGCAAAATCTTGATTCCCACCCCACTCTGGGGCCAGCCAGAGGTGGTATTTGCCGGTTCTCCGAACTACTCAAAATTTCCTTTACCAGTTTTCCGAATTACTCAAAATTTCTGCTACCGGTTCTCCAGAACCTTTCAGAACCTGCTGAATAGCACCACTGATCCACATCTTTTTCAACAAGCTCATGAATCAAATCTTAATATGGAAGATGAAGAAGAGGTGTCAGTCCCAGCTTGCATTATGGAAGGGAAAAGAATGACAGTTGTACTTGGAAATATGTTGGTATAGAAGATATGCAATTCAATCTCTTTAGACAGAGAAAGGAAGGAGGACAAAATATGAAGTTTGTTAATTTGACGTCTTCTGTCTTTGAATTTTATCCCAGTTCAGAGTGCACTGGGACAAATCCAGGGGATTTAAAATGTCAAAATGGGTCAGATATTGGATTTTACCAATAGAAGTTGACCTTAGCAATGGAAAAAAAAATAAAAAGGGGTAAGAAAGTGAACTAATATTATACTGGCATTCTTTCCCTTTAGGGAAATGTGTTACCTTCAAGAGAAAAAATAACTACTTTCTTTAATGAAGGGGAAAGCACCTTTTCATAATGTCTAGGTCTATCCCCAGATTGAGATTGCTTAAAAACACATAGCCAGGGAATACCAATCAGCAAAATTGTGGTGCATATCTAAAGTTTCTGTAGAGCAAACAGTAAGGATTATCTCTTTAGCAGCACTAAGTTACCATAAATAGGGTCAACTATTTATATGAAATCTCTTTTTTCCCATTTGCCAGAGGTCTAACATACCATAGAATTGTGGAATTGGAATGGACCACAAATATCACCTTAGACTATCTTTCAGATAATTTTCCATTCTCTTCAAAAGCCTCTGGAGATGAAGGAACCATAACTAACATTGTAGTTTGCACGCTGTTCCACTCTTATACAGATCTTACAAGCCACATTTTCCTTTATAAACAAGCTTTAAAAAGAACCCCAGATACCTGCAAATGTTTCTAATCCATTTTTGTGGTAATGTAAAATAGTTCCTATCAATCTGTACATACTTTAATAGAATGTTAATGTTTTACAGACCTTTATTTGTAAATGTAGTTTGTATCCAAACTACTGCATCCAGTTTTGGTCCCCACAATATTAAAAAATATATATGTTGAGACTCTGGAAAGAATGTAGAGAAGAGCAACAAAGATGATTAGGGGGCTGGAGGCTAAAACATATGAAGAACGGTTGCAGGAATTGGGTATGTCTAGTCTAGTGAAAAGAAGGACTAGAAGTGACATGATAGCAGTCTTCCAATATTTGAGGGGCTGCCAGAAAGAAAAGCGGGGGGGGGGGGAGGTGTCAACCTTTTCTTCAAAGCATTAGAAGGCAAGGCAAGAAACAAAGGATGGAAACTAATTAAGGAGAGATTTAACACAGAACTAATGAGAATTTTCCTAACAGTGAGAACAATTAACCAGTGGAAAGGTTTGCCACCAGGTGCTCCATCACTGGAGGATTTTAAGAAGAGACTGGACAGCCTTTGTCTGAAATGGTATAGGTCTCCTGTTCAAGCAGGGAGTTGGAATCTGAGGCCCCTTCCAACTCTGTTATTCTATGTTCTATGTATGTCATTTTGCCAAGTCAGGCCAGCATAATGTCTTAACTACAAAGTGAACTGGAACCCACTAGCTATGGACTGTCTTGTTTTCCAACCCTCCCTCTCCCAATGTTATTTTGGAGTGGCTGCAAAACCAGAAAGTATTTTCAGGTTCTACATCCCCATCCCTAGCTACATTTGAATTGATAAATAATGTAGTTCCAGTCATGCTGGGGAAAGTATTTTTGACTTGTGATGCCAAGATATTGATTGTTCACCCATGATCAGTTTTCAAAAGAAAAGTTGAGCAAGTATCAAGTAAAATTACAACAGTTTATGATGAGGACAAAAGATTGTGCTACAGATTCTATACAGTACGGTACAATCTATTAGAAGAAGCTGGTGGAACCTTATTTGTTGTCTGGATGAATAGCTTGGACTGGGCTTTAAAGCTGCCTCTAAAATACCTAATCAAAGAACATATCCCTTCATATGGAATTCAACACATAGCGGTTAAGTTTTCTTAATGATTTCCAAAGAGACGTTCAGCCAATTCCAGTATAACATTTCTCTCTCTCTCTCTCTCTCTCTCTCTCTCTCTCTCTCTCTCTCTCTCTCTCTCTCTCTCTCTCTCTCTCTCTCACACACACACACACACACACACACACACACACACACACACACACACACAGAGTTAATACAAATGAAAATGCTACCCAAGAAAATGCAAACATCCACAAAGACTTTGCGAGGAGCGGTAGATTCCAGCAGATGTTTGCTCAATCCTGGGAAAATATTTCATTGGAATTAGCTCTCTGTGTCAATGACAACTTTTGACAATTGGTGGATTTGCTTCTCCAGCAGTGGCCACTTTAAAATCAACCAAGTAGGTGGCCCCTTAGTTCTTTTTTTCACCCCTCCCTTTTTGCTTTGCTAAAGAAAGAAGAAAAGTGAAAACTCTGTAGACAGCCTGTAATAATTTTGGGTGGGGAACAGTGGATCTGGAGGAGAGAGAGAGAGAGAGAGAAAGAAAGAGAGAGAGAGAGAGAGAGAGAGAGAGAGAGAGAGAGAGAGAGAGAGAGATACAATTTTAACTAACTGCAAATTATTAGTGGAAAAGTAGTCTCAGAAGTATGGTACATCTGAAATATTTTTTGTCACTTGAACATGTGCAGTCCAGAGCCAGCTTCATTCTCCCATTCTAAGGGAACAAACATTTCACATTCACAGATGCTCCTAATTTGGTGTGGTTTGGAGTATAATTTAGATCAAACATAGCCATGTAAATGAGTCAAGGTTTTCTTAATTAGGTGCCTCCAAAGAAAAAAAAATCTGGGACCACATCAGTAGGTGTGGGTGTGGTACCCACAATTCTGGAGTTTTTCCTATGACCAGAGCTTAGTGCTGCTTAGGCATATCACCAACATTTTCCCCCTTCAGATTCTTAGGCACAATAATAAATCTGTATGTGGCATAGACATCAAGACGCTGCTTCGGAGAAGCTGCCTAAGAACACCGTCTCTTTGGCAGATGCTGTAAAGGAGATCATTGTGCTGTGATTTAGGTCTCTCTTTCCATTTTCTACTTTATTGCCAGCGGTTTGTTTCCTCTACAAGGAGAGTGCATTCCAGCTAAGACTTCTTAACTTTCAGACAAATATAAAGATTTGTAACTATTCATTAAAAAAAAAAGTTCACGTCTTGCCTGAGAATTTTGAAGCTTACATGAATTATGAAAAAAAAAAACTGTTGGCTGAGAAAAATAAAGTTGTTTGTCTTACTTCTGTATCTTGATCCTTTGTTAAGTAAAAAAAAAAGTGTTAAGATGCAATTGCTCTCTCTTCTCCAAGAAATTTTGGTGCCTCTATATGGCAGAGATCACTTGATGCAAAACATTTGCTATATAATCATATTTTATTACAACAAGATAAACAAACTGGAGACAATGAGACCTTGCATATTTATCAAGACAACTCTCTACAGCTTGTGTATGTACTGTATGTATGTGGGATTTTGCTCCAGATTTGAGATCAATGGATTGAAGCCATAGTTGACCTCAGTGGAAGCAGTACTGTTGTCTGTGTTGATCCTGGAAGTGACTCTTGCATGGATGAGATTTATAACAAAATACTTGACTTTAAGATGGTTTCAAGAGTGTCTTCAGTGCAGAGTAAAAAAAAAAATGTAAAACATGAGTTATCCTATCATGCTTTGATGGAGAAAAGGAGCTCTATTTTCATGAAGAAATTCATATGACATCTTGCTTGGTTGTTTGATTAAAAGATAATATCAGATCAGTATTTTGTGAATCCTAAGCATTGGGGAATTTGGATTTCCGTGGCTCTTTCAGTGATTCTACTGCTTAGTTGCAGGATCTGTTGGATTTGCATTGTGCTTGCCTAGTTCTTACAGCAAAAATCAATGAAAAATGTGATGAGGGTTTTCTAGCAATGATCACTATAAGTGCACTTCACAATAAAGCTCGATTTAGACTTGTCTGCAACTACACATAGGCGTCAGTGCATACCTATGCTGCAAAGGGGTTGATGCAGGGATGAAATCCAGCGGGTTCTGACAGGTAGCGGAAATTTTGAGCAGTTCAGAGAACCGGCAAATGCCACATCTGGCTGGCCCCAGAGTGGGGTGGGAATGGGAATTTTGCAGTATCCTTCCCCTGCCATGCCCACCAAGCCACGCCCACAGAACCCATAGTAAATCAAATTAGATTTCACCACTGGGTTGATGGTAAGTGTAGATTGCAGATGGTTGCAGATGAGCCAACTCGCAGACTTCTCAAATATCAACTATCTTTTGTGTGGAGATGCTGATTGGTTGACCCGCCTTCCTGCTAGGAGTGCTTTGTTATTTGAGCACACCCTTGCCAAAATGTTAACATTTGCAGAAGTAGAAATGCAACAGCTATGCAACCATCTTTGAATGATAGCAATAGCACTTAGACTTATATACCACACTTCACAGTGCTTTACAGCCATCTCTAAGTGGTTTACAGAGTCAGCATATCCTACAGTATAGCCAACAGTCCTCATTTTACCAACCTCGGAAGGATGGAAGGCTGTGTCAACCTTGAGCCAGTGAGAATCAAACTGCCAGACTGCTGGCAGCTGGCAATCAGCAGAAGTAGCCTGCAGTACTGCATTCTAACCACTGCGCCATCATGGTTCTTAGACACATACATTCTCTAACTTGCAGTGATATAGAAGTCTAACACAGGCTTAATACTTCACCTACAGTTCTTCTGATTTCAGAAGAATCTGTCTACGCCATGGAATGGAGACTCTTTGCCTTTGAAGTAGTATGGGAGAATATTGAAAATGTTGTATTGTATTTATCTTGGGTAAAACCTTCAGATACATTTAGATAATAAGTGCTAATATTTATTCAGAAAACGAGAGCTGGTTTGGCCTAGTAGCTAAGGCACCCAGCCAGAAATTAGGAGACTGTGTGTCTAGTCCTACCTCAGGATGAAAGCCGGCTGGCTGACTTTGGGTCAATCACTTTCTCTCTCAGTCCAACCCATCTCACAGATTTCTTATTGTGGGGAAAATTGGAGGAGAAAGGAGTATTAGATATGTTCACTCCTTTGAGTTATTTATAAAAAAATAAAAGTGTGTGTGTGTGTAAAACAATCTTTAAAAACCTTTCACGTGTTACGAAGGTTTAAATCTGCTAACTGGAGAACGAGAAGATTGCAGGTGTTTTCGGAAGCTTCCAATATTTCATTCGAATGACATTTGATTTACACAGTAAAACGTTGCTGGAAAAAAATTATTTTAGCACTTTTTGTAATTCTCCAGACTTTATAAATTCACAATAGAACTTAAAAGCTACGATTCACATTGTGTGAATCGTATCTTTTGAATTCCCGATATTTTGAAAAAGTTACTTTGACTACCTTTTGCTCCTAGCTCTGCATAAATAACATTCTCCTGTACACTTAGAGGAATTTGGAGGCATTTTAAAAGTGCAATCTCACGTAAATGCCATCATTCTTATAACAGAATTAAAACTATCTCTATTCTAGTCAGGGGACCGTGGTAAGCAATTTGTGACATTCTTTTATTCTATTAATACACATAAAATCCTTAAGAATTTAACCTCTTCTTTTGGATTTACATGGGGGTGGGGGGTGGGGGAATAATTGCAAACAAATTTAAGATATCTGTTGGCCTGAACCTGCTGAAACAGACTAAAAGCAAATAGAAGTCACGTGGATATTCTGCATTCTCCTTCCCTCCAAAATATGATAGCAATGGAAATTTTGCAGACTTTGCTAAGTGTTCCTAGCTGTCATACAATAGCTTTAATTTTTGATTTATCCACAGCATTCTGCATATCGCTGCTGAACCTGTCATCACATTGTCATTGCTTCCTTTTCCTGAACTACTGTTGCATTCTTCTTAGATGTGTGCTGTTGGCTGAGATATATATAATAGGTAAAAATAAATCTACTTTGTTAAATATAGTTTCCAGAAATGAGAACTAGGCAATAAAACCAGCATAAGATTTCGTGTTTTTATTGCTCTAATTTCAACCGGGCAGGTTTTTGTTTTCTTTGTGATGTCTGGAAAATGTGAAGATAAAGACAAATTTCTGAAAAGAGAAAAAGGCACTTCGGTTCTGCATATGTCCATGTTTTGTGTTAACAGTGGAAATGGTGTGTGGGTGGGTGTTTCTGTGTATTATTTCCCCCTCTTTTTTTTTACTTGATACATTTTCTTTGCAAGCTGTATGAAAGGGCAGTAAAATTGACTGAAGGCATTATTAACAGAGCAAAGAACATTGATGGCAAGATAGAAAAGTCAGAGTATTGCCTGTCTGGCAAAAAGAGAGAGTGGGGGAAAAATGCTTAAATGTGCATAGGAATGCTGCCCTGCAGCGAAATGCAACTGTCTTTAAAACATTGAGAAGCTGGAATGAACAAGTTTCTGAAAATCAAAGGGGAAGTCAAAGGAATTGGCTTCTGCCTGGCGAAGCAGCCAGATAGGCCATAGGAAGTGACTCACATGATAAACCAGGAGGCAACTGTAAGCTCCCCTGACAATGTGCCTGAACGCCACTGCCAAAAAGACAGATGCCATTGCTGGAAAACTCGGCCATCGTTGGGCATGTGGACTCAATGCTTTCCGCTTAAAGAAGGGAGGCGAAGGAGGAGGAGGAGGAGAAGATAACAGAAATCCATCCTCATCAGAATCATTACAATTGAATGTTGTTTCATTGTAAAGGCGAACCCTTCATCAAAATGCTGTCACCTTGCCAGGTTCATAATTGGAGTGAGAAGCAGGATCCTGTTTGAGAGGGCACTATTCAGAGCTACATACAGTACCGAACGTGCTATGGGTTTCCTGTCCCTCCCTACATCATAACATTTTCAGTATCAACAAATCAATATCCTACTGCTTCTTCGTCATACGTTTGATTTGTCCTCCTGACATCTGACCACATTTTATTGATAGTCCCTTGTGCGTGCAACTAGAACATGTCTCGGGCTCTGCAGTACTGAATCAGTAGCTCAGTGGTGAACTTTAGAGCTCGAGGGAACCTTTTTCCAAAAGGAGGGCACATGTTACAAGCCACCTTAGAAGCAAGTTCTCCCCCTTGGATCAGAATCAGAATCCAGCCTTAATAGGATGCCAGGACTGGAGAGTCACTTAGCTTACACAAAGAACCTTGGAAGCCACAGAACTTTTGAGCTTACAGGACATTCACCTGTTGGATTTTAACCAGCTGCAAGAAATTAAACAGGGGACCTTTTAGAATACACCCTCTTGATCTGTCATAGTACTCTAATAAACTGGAAATTAGAAAATCATAAAATTACTGGAGTGGAAGAAATTGAAACCTTCTTTAAATCCATAACTTACAAATGGCAGCATGTTTCTGCTTATACGAGCTACAATCAAAGAGGATGGAAGAGCACCAAACATAGGAACATGAAGCAAAGAAAGGAGCCAAGAAAATAATAGCTATATTTGAATCAACAAGAAATTGGGTTTCTTGAAAGCGTGTGTGTGTGTGTGTGTGTGTGTGTACACACACACACACACACAACTTTTAATTGATTTCTTCTTTCCCAGATTCCCCCTCCCCCCATATTTCTTAATGTAATAGGTGTGGCTTATAAATTGTAAGGTCACATTGGGATTGTCTGCCTAATGTTCACAATCCCATAAAATTCAAGGCATTGCTTCCGACAGAAACAGCAACATACTGTAAGGAACGCATAAAATACGGCAGGCCTTAAAGCATCAAACTGCCAAGTTTTCAACATAAAGGTTGCACCAACACCTTGAACTGAGTCCAGAAAAAATCTGCAGTATGTTAAGCTGCTGATCAAAATGCCTCCTTCTCACCAGCAATCATACTGCTGCATTTCATACCCATTGAAATTTTCAGACATTTTTCAAGGGCAGCACTATTTAGTGTGTACTACAGCAGTCTAATCAGGGAACTAAAGCATGAATGACTGATAGCTGGTCATCGCTTAGCAACAAACTATGGCAAGCTAATTAGTAGGTGCTTCATAAGTTTTTAGAAAGCTGAATATGTGTTCTGTATCTCATGGTTATTCAAAAGGCTGCAACAACTGTACATTTCTTGTCTGATGAAACCCAATTCAGTACGATTTCCATTTCTTAACAAATCTGATAAATAAGGTATCATACATTTGATAAGCAAGGCTATTATCAATAAATTATATTAATATACCGGTAACATTGTAAGTAAGCAAAAAAAATAAGCTCTGTCTAAAGGGCACAATAGCAAGCCTTTCCTAAGGCTAAATTCAATAGTATTTAGTAAATTTAGTTTTTTAAAAAAAAAAGCAAAAGAGAAGAAGTAAAATGTGATTTATCCAAAAAAGAGAAGGCTACACGATTCTAATAACAGCTATTGATACAGGTCAGGTCCAATTATCTCACTTGTTTTATTTCAGATTAAGTTAGTAGTAGTAACTTAAGTTAGTAGTAATTCATCCAGTAGTAGTAGTATCTTTGGTTTATTTTTTCCCCCTAATATAAATCACACAGCTCAATCTAAATGGGGATCCTTACATTGGAAAGGCTTTAATGTTTTGGTTCTTGCTGTGGCCCCAGTTGGAATTAGTTTCAAGAGATCACTTCTGGTTGTGTAAATAGCAGGCCAAAAATAGTCAATTTGGAACAGGATCCTCAGGAGGTCAAACTATAAATCAGTGGTTTTTAAAGTGGGGATAATTTGGGGCATATCCTGGGGGTAATGAAGCAATTTGTAATTACTTGTTTGTGAGACAAGGATCCAGTTTGGGACTGCTATTTCTGAGGTGCTGGAGTAAAACAACAGAATCTGTCTTTGTGAGGGTAATGACATTATTTGAACTGGGAAAAAGGATAATTGGATCAAACTGTTTAAAACCAATGCTATAAATCCTTCATATCCCCACCCTGGGATCTGAATCTAGATTGTAGATGTGGTTAAATTGATGGCAGGGGTTATCTGATGGTGCTGGATGACTTCAAACTGCCTTGTCTGGGCCTGTTGTTGTTGTTGGCTGAACAACCAGCTTTTTTGATCAAGTATCCCATTCCCAGGGGAGATTTGGATCTAGGTTTTATCTAGCTCAGATGCTGACTTCTTCTGTTAGTGACCTCTCTCTCTAGAAGCTGATGATCATTATAAATGGATTAGCTCCCAAGGTGCAGTTTTGCCTACAAATATATATTTTGCTTAGAAAACTCCCTTATTTCTTAATTTTATGCATTGGAGTGCTAGGAATATACTAATAATTTTGTATCAGAAGGTGCTTCTGGGTTGAAAGGATTAGCTAGTGACATCACTGTTTCGTAGGGGACACCTGATGTGGCTCTTTTCGTGTCCCTGTTATTTTCCCACCAAAGTGGTACCTTTTTATCTACTTGCGTTTTCATGCTTTCAAACTCTTAGGTGAACAGGAGCAAGGGCAAATTGACAGGAGCTCATTCTGTCATGCAGCTCACTCTCAGGTTATGAACTCATAACCTGCCAACCTCAGCTGCCAACCTCTCAGTGGTCATTTAATTTACTGTCCTAACCACATGAGCCATTGCAGCTGCTGGCTAATGCTACAAAGCCACGGATACAAGTGAAGCCTTGGATGTGAATATGGCTTCACTTGTATTGCCTGACTAGGGAAATGTATATGTCCTACCTCCATTGCTTAGAAGCTTCATAACATAAAGGATCTGCAAACTCCTGTATTAAAAGACAATGTTTTACTCATATATTCTATAGTAGAATGTAGTTAGGAGGCTAAGGAAGATGGCAGTTCTGTCTGCATTTGTTCTTTCTTATGCCAAAATCAGCTTGGACTAATATTAAATATGCTTTTCCATTTCATTTCCTTCGGTTTGAAATCTAGTATGGAACAAGCTTTAAAAATGTAACATATTCCACATAACCTGGCTTGATGATCTACTGAAAAATTTGAGCATTGAAACAATACAGCACGTTGCTGAAAACCAACCGACCAATTTTGTTTCTAATTTTCATTTTCTTCTTTAAGGTTTCATAGCTTTTCCACTTACTTTTGCAGATGTGCAAACACTATTTTCATGGTGTCATAGTTTGGCCTGGGCAATCTCCGTACAAGGTCCTTTATGGCTTTTACTTGGCTATCAGGTTCTTGGATTTCTGAAAGAAGTAAAGAGTTATGGGTGTTACAACAGTATCTGATTGTCTAGAATGTTGCTGCTACCATGGTTGAAACAGACAAATGTGATTTGGAAGCATGGTTACAGCTGAAGTGCCCCGTTTTAAGTATTATTTTGCAATAGAGCGTGTTCAGATTTTCATAAATGACAACTCCAAGAGCAAGGAGATTTTTAAGTCCTCTGAGTCATTACAGCCTCCTGAAACTCCTGTCCTTCAGAGTACCCTCAGGTTGGAGAATGGGGACTTTCGAATGTTGTTGAAGATGCAGCAGTGTATTGTAGCTCAGAATGATGCTGTTATCTCTGATAAAACAATCTGAGATCCATGAAAGCTGAGGCGTTATCGTGGGGTGCAATTAACATTTTAAGACTTGGTTGTTGTTTTTCTACAGATGACACACAGAGCTGGCCTTTGGAAGATTGGTCTGAGGTAGCAAAGGCCAAGGTGTGACCTGTCATGCCAGAAACTCATTTCATGAATTTCCTGAGGAAATACTTTTTTAGCTCTCAGTGACTTAAAGGAATGGGAAAGTATTAGCTTATCTCTTTCATCTCATTGGAAATGCAAGCACTTTTTCTGATTCTGGAAGATCCAGATTATTTGCAAAACATGAAGAATTCTTCATATGTGGAGTCCTTGATGTTGTTACCCAGTCAGGCAATGAAATGGCAAACAACCAAACTCAGAGAGCACCAAGGACTCTACAAATCAACTCTGAACTACATAGACTCTATTCTATTGAAATTCTCCATTTATCATTCAACTTAGAAAAATAACACACAATTATCTATATGTGTGCACAATCTACCCATTAGGCCTTCTCCCATCCAAATATAATTAGCAGGAAAGCATTTGATTGTGTTAACAAGAATGTAATATTAAGTCATTCCCCTGCTCATTACCAACCATATTTTCTATTGAAATACAATTAAGTCATACCTTCACTAAGTTTTAATTGCGACATTAGACAGATTTTAGCAGCTATTCATGCTGTAATTTATTTAGTTTTTAACTTTGCAAGTTATATGATAGATTATGGTGGAGAAAACTCCATGGCACCTTTCAATCCTACCTCATGAAGGTATTTCATCAACCATGGATCCATGAGACACCAGAGGCCTTGGTCTCAAGGCACTGAGTTAATATCATTTCAGACTGCCATGACTGATAATTTCCATAATGGAATACTATTTCATAGATAGATCAGAGAAACTGCAATCATTTTCTTTTCCAAGACATTTATTTTACACGGAAGTTTCACATAGAAGTTGAGCAAATGTGGCTTCAATATGAAGTAATGTGGTTACTATGCAAATTTATGACCTCAGTACAACTTAGGCCATGGAGGTTATCCTCATACCTAATAAACATGCCTACCTTATAAGCTTTATTTCATGCTCTATAATGATCAATTCATCCTTGTGTTGATTTTCTTAGTTCACATCCTGTCCCTTGCCTGGTATCCTTTCTATAATTTCATAACTGCCTTTTTTGTGGAAAACAATTAGTCAGTAATGAAAGAATGCGAGATTGAGACCTATAATCGCTTTTGTGATGTGAAACTTCTTTTAATGTTGTGATAACGACACTGCTGCTGACTGGCTTAGGATAAGCATATTTTCTATATGATTAATGGCTTCCAAGTCTTAAAATATGGCTTCTGAGTAAGATATTTGCATGAGATGTTGAAGCGCACATAACTGTGCTTTCATTTTGCAAAAGATAAGATAAAATATATGTTCAAGGTCTCTGACATAGGGAAACAGTTTTACATGCTGCAGGTTTTAGATAACCTGGATCTTGTGACTGGCTTTATCTAGCATAGGTTTTTAATTTTAAAAACATTCTTCTAATTGCTTATATTTCTACTCTGGAAATATTTGGAGAGTTCCAATATGGAAAAGATATTTTTTTACCGCAGAAATATTGTAAACCAGAATACTTCTGTTGGCTTTGCCTCAGCACTGGGATTAGAATATACTTATTCCACTGCATAATATTTTGGCATAAAGTTAAAAAAAATAGAAAAGGGGCATATATGAAAGACAAAACATCAGGAAATAACCTGAATTTTTAAGGATGGGGTGAAGAAGACTAAAGAGATAGAATGAGCAAGGCTTGCAATAAATTCCGCAAAATAACAAACAAAAACTTTATTGGGTGGCTAAGTCTAGGAAACTTTTCTTGATTGGAAATGATTGCATGATGGTGATGGACAACAGGGAGAAGGTTGAATCGCTAAATTTTACACCTGTCTTTTCCCAAAAGGGAAAAAAATGGACAACTGATCAATCTGAAGGTGCACAGTAGGGGACATAAGAAAACTACGGGTCAAATAGGAAATGGTTAAAAAAAAAAACATCTAGATGCTCTGAATGAATTTGTTACTGTAATCCAGGTGGATTACAGGGTGCTAAAGAAAATTGAAGATGTAATCTCAAAACCACAGACTTTTATCTTTGAAAACTCCTAGACCACAAGGTGTCAATAGATTGGAGAAAAACCAAGATAGCCTGCTGTTTAAAAAAGAAAAAAAATTAAACCCAGGAAAGTGCAAAACAATCAGCTTGACATGAATGTTAGGGAAAATCCTAGAAAAGTACTGGTAATCAAGGGCTAAATTTCAAACACCTAGAAAAGAGCAAGTTAGTTCTGAGTTGGATTTAAATAACATGCTGATTCCAAAAACTGGGAGGTACAAGGGAAGTCCAACTGTGTCTTACACACTGTTACATGGCAAGATTATGTTTGAGCTTAAGATTCATTTCTCCCCATATATTTCTTAGTGAAGGAATTGACAGGAACAAAGTATCAGCACTAGCAGTATGCTGCAGCTACCAAAAAAGCCAACACAGTTCTAGACTGTGTTAACAGAGGGATAGAATCAAAATCACGTGAAGTGTTACTACCACTTTATGATTCCTTGGTAAGGCCACACTTGGAATACTGCATCCACTTTTGGTGACCACGATGTAAAAAAGATGTTGAGACTCTAGAAAGAGTTAAGAGAAGAGCAACAAAGATGATTAGGGGACTGGAGGCTAAAACATATGAAGAACAGTTGCTGGAATTGAATAAGTCTAGTTTAATGAAAAGAAGGACTATGGATCACATGATAGCAATTATCTGAGGGGTTGCCATAAAGAAGGGGAGGTCAATCTATTCTCCAAAGCACCTGAGGACAGGACAAGAAGTAATGGATGGAAACTAATCAAGGAGAGAAGCAACCTAGAACTACATAAGAAGAAATTTCCTGACAATTAGAACAATTTAATCAGTGAAACTACTTGCCTCCAGAAGTTATAAATGCTCCAACGCTGGAAGTTTTTAAGAAGAGACTGGACAACCATTTGGCTGAAATGGTATAGAGTTTCCTGCCTGAGCAGGGGAAGATC
Organism: Masticophis lateralis; assembly: GCA_030761175.1. Lineage (NCBI taxonomy): Eukaryota > Metazoa > Chordata > Lepidosauria > Squamata > Colubridae > Masticophis > Masticophis lateralis. The sequence continues at coordinate 218,755,750 of JAUDYJ010000001.1, forward strand.
TCTAAGGTCTCTTCCAACTATTCTATTCTATTCTGTTCTGTTCTGTTCTGTTCTGTTCTATTCTATTCTATTCTATTCTATTCTATTCTATTCTATTCTATTCTATTCTATTCTATTCTATTCTATTCTATTCTATTCTATTCTATTCTATTCTATTCTTCCATTCCATTTCCATTCTATTTCATAAAATTACAGCATAGACAATTTATTGAAGCCTATACAGGTAGTCCTCAATTTACAACAGTTCACTTCAGTGGTGAAATCCAATATTTTTTACTATCAGTCTGTGGGCGTAGCTTGGTGGGCGTGGTGTGGTGTGGCTTGGTAGGTGTGGCTTTGTGGGCATGGCAGGGGAAGGATACTGCAAAATCTCCTTTTCCACCCCACTCCAGGGGAACAATACTGCAAAATCTCCATTCCCACCCCATTTTGGGGCCAGCCAGAGGTGGTATTTGCCGGTTCTCCAAACTACTCAAAATTTCCGCTACTGGTTCCCTGAACTACTCAAAATTTCTGCTACCAGTTCTCCAGAACCTGTCAGAACCTGCTGAATTTCACCCCTGGTTTACTTAGTGACCATTCAAAGCTACAATGGCACTGAAAAAAGTGCCTTAAGACCATTTTTCACACTTATGACCATCGCAGCATCCCCATCATCATGTGATTTACATTCAGATGCTTGACAACTGGTTCATATTTATGACGGCTGCAGTGTACCCAGGTCATGGGATCCCCTTTTGCAAACTTGAAGTGAAACTTGGGTTCATCATACCTTCATACATTTCTGTAATATTGTGCATTGTCATTTCAGTCATCCAGGTTTCATACGGCAATGATCTCAACCCATGGACCGAAAAAAAAATTTGGTCATATAAATACATTCCTATTGTCCTCTCTTCATGTGCTCAATGATCTAGTCATATTAATAGTATATGATATAGACTATGCATAAATATTTATTATTTTGGTTCTCAGTTTCTCTCTCTGTTTTCTAGGAGGTGGGGAGAGGCAGTACAAGTGATTATCAGCTACCTTTAAAACAAACACAGCACTCTTGAAATATTTTGATAGCAATTTCACACAGTACAAGACTAAAAAAAAATAGCTGCCCTCCTTGTTATATTTTTTTATTACTAAAAACCATTCCTCTAGAAAGTGTGATAAAAATAAGCTTTAAAGGAGCTCAAACATCTCCATATAGGATCAAAACTTTCTTTGGCAAAATGACCCCCTCCCTGGATTAAATCTTTGTAGATTGAGAAATGTGGAATAGATTCCCTATTCTGTCCTTGGCCGTCTCATCAAAGCCCCCAAAAGATGTGAATTTGGCTGGAGAATTTGAATGCTCAGCAAAGTTCAAACTGACTTTTTTTTTTTAAAATGACAATTTATAAAGTTCTGGCTTTAAAATTAAAAAAAAAAAGCTTTATTCCTAGCGAGTACAACAAAGACAGGGAATTATTTTTATTGACAACCCAAGAACAAATTTTAAAGCATAACAATACAACAATACATATATCAAATATAAAGCCACAATAAACATGTAGAGAAAGCCTGAAACAATTAGTAATTTGAGAGAGGCATCCATAGCTATATGGCCTCCTTTTTAAAAATAGCTAAAGTTTGGCCTCCTGGGAGAACAATGGCTTCCTGGTCAGAAGAACAGTTCAGATTTGTAGCAATTGATTTTATAAGTTCTGTTTTCCATTTAGTGTACATAACGGGCACTTAAATACTACATTGGATGCAGAACTGAGTGCTGTATTGAACATATACAGATAGGATTTTCATAGAAGATGTTGATAGATCTGTCAGTTGTCGCCCTAATGTGTAACTGAAACTGAGGTCAAGCTGAAAAGTCTTCTATGTCAGGTGTTTAAAAAGTATCTAGGTTTGACCAAGGAAGGATATTTATTAAACTATAATCCAGTGAGAAACACTGGGTCTATTGTTTTGAAACCTATGACCCAAATCTTCTGCTGGAGGTCAGTTATGATATTGTCAGGGCTGAGAGTGGCTAATGCTGGAAAGGAACATAAGGTAAGGTTCACCTTTCCTTATTAAATAGGCTGGAGTCCTCTTTAACAAGATTGAGTTGTCTTCTGAAGCATTCAGGATTCAGTTAGGACTCAGACCTACAGTATCTAATAAGGTGAAGTGAAACAAAGTTGTTCCCCAGAGAATTTGATTTCATAGCTTCAAATGGGCCCCAAAGGTGATGAGCCTAATTCTAGCCAAGTAAAAGAGTTAAGGATGAAATAAGGAACCTGGGTTGATGGCCCTTAAAACTGAATAACTTCTGATCGGGAGGCATCCTTATAAATACATAGTTGTACGTCACAAAACATTGAACTGCAAATGTTGGTCTTACATACCAGTCATCAGTTTAAAATGCAGTCTAAATTGTTGAAATAATAATACTGATTATAAATTTATATAAATATTAGTAATAATACTGCAGGTCTCAATAAACTTTTCAGAACTTTTTTTCCCCCTGTGGACTCCAAAATAAAGAAATGAATTTGTCTATGGAGATTCTCAGGTCATGATTGACCCAAAGACGCTTTTTCAAGAGGCAACTGGACTTTCTGAACCACAAAGTCTGGTTGCCTCTTGAAAAAGCACCTATGGGACAAAGAAATGAATTATTTTAAAAATGGCTATTATCCTGCAAAATTGCCAAACCCAAGGAATTTTGTGATCAAATTTTGGAGCAACCCTACATGTTTTTGGTTACTATTAATGAAAAATGCCCCATTCATATATTTGGAATACTAGACCAAGTAGACACAACTTGAATGTGTCTCTCTTACACACAATGGAACCTGCAAATGCTACTGTTCTAACCCCTGAGTTAACATTTATTACCTCATGCTTTGTGCCTCCATAATTTGTTTTAGCTTAGAACATATTCCTCACAAAGAGGGTGAAAAATTCATTCCCAAGGCTTGGAAGGAATGTGGCATATCTCCATTTTATGATTCAACCCATTTGCTAATTGTTATCTGACTGAAAAAGAGGAAAAACTGGCAATGTGTGGTAACTTTAGTCAGCATTTCTGAACTGGGAATGATAAACACCTCTGCCTGGTTCTGGCATTTATCAGTCGTGAAATATTATTACCACATAGGCTCACAGCATGGTTACTGTTATCATCAGGGGAAAAAGAGGAAGCTAATCTTAATGGTTTGTAAAGCCGTTACCTGCATTGGTCTGACATTTATCATGATCATCTTACCACATGGGTCCTCCCTTGCAAAGGTATATTATCTGGAATGGACATCGCTATGAATTATTATTTTGCAGCTAGGTAGAAAATTGTATGTTGTAGATACCTTTTTCTCATTATAAATCACAGTCACACTTCACCATTTCCCAGACAAAGATGCTGAGACCAGGCGTTTTGCTACCCGTTCACTTTTTTTTGCAGTTCCATGAAAATATTGGATATTCTTTCATTAGAAAAGATGATACTGTTCTCAGTAGAAGAGGGTTTTTTTTAAAAAAAATACTGCATCACAAAAGTAATTTTTTTAAAAAAGAAAGAACAAATGGGTACAATGAAAACAAGCTTTGCTTAATGGAAGAATGGGTGTCTGCTGATTTATGTGGGAGAGAGAGAGAGAGAGAGAGAGAGAGAGAGAGAGAGAGAGAGAGAGAGAAGGAGACGTAAACTTGTTCTTGTTGTAAGCAATTTACTACAGGTAATCCTTGATTTACAACAGTTCATTTAATGACCATTCAAAAATGCAACAGCATTGAAAAAAGTCACTTATGACCATTTTTCACACTTATGACCACTGCAGCATCACCATAGTCATGTGATCAAAATTCAACTGCTTGGCAATTGACTCATATTTATGACGGTTGCAGTGTCCTGGGCTCATATGATCACCTTTTGTAACCTTCTGACAAGCAAAGTAAACAGGAAACCAAATTCAATTCAGTTGTTACTAAGTTAACAACTCAGTGATTTACTTAATAACTGTGAGAAGAAAAGTCATAAAATGGGGCAAAAGTCACTTAACAATTGCCTTACTTAGCATCAGAAATTTTGAGCTCAGTTGTGGTCATAAATTGAGGACTACCTGTAATGTTTGCTAATCTCTTTACTTTCTCCAGGGGTTGAAGATCTGCAATCGAATATTCTAAAGCTACAATTCACCTTTGAATCCTAGTTATTAATGATGACAGAGAATACATTTGTGACTATCATATTAAAGCATGGCAAATGCCCTCAATGATTAATCTGAGTTTTGGATAAAAATGGATTATTACCAATGCCTTCTAAAGCCATCTTTATATCAATTTTATAAGAAGGGAAGGAAAGAAACTGCATTTGTAACCCATAACAACAGTTAGCCAATTGAGGTGTAATGGAATTATCTGTACCAACACAGAGAACTCAGAATTATAAATCTAGATTGTCAATCTTCTAGCTAACGAGTGCTCTGTTTCCATAAAAGACACTTCCAAATATCGGTTTGGAATATACAGTAATAAGTACTTTTTTTTTTACTGAATTGGAAATTTACAATTCTTGTATATCCTCTTATTAGAAATAAACCTTTGGATTTAGTCTGACGTAAATTCCTCATCTTTCAAGGTAGTAGGAGTTTGACCTCTGTCTCCAGTCACAACCCTGCATTAGGCATGGTTGAGGGACTTAATGTCCTTTTATCTTTCTACCAATTCCTATTTCCAAGGAACTTTTGAGATCATACCAATACATGTTTAATGTTCATTTCAACCCTTCGAACCTTGGATTTTTGTTCTGTTGTGCCTCGGTGCTATTTTACATTCAACAAAAGCGTGCAATTACAAACAGTATTAGGTCATTTTATCTCTCCCTCCCTGCTCTGTTCTTCTCACTGTTTAATATTTGTTTTACATCATAGTTATCGTTTTACCTACAAAAAAAAAAAAAACCAACAAAAAACAACAACCCTGGTTGAGAGACTCTTTTGACTCTTCCTTTCATCTATCCATCTCTCTCATTAGCCTCCCTGATCAAATAAAATAAGAATGAGCCAGGTTGCAATTTTTAGTGCTAGAGAACATGTGAGGCTTCTGATACTGGCTACAACCAGGCATAGTGTTGGGCAGACGTTCGGCGAGCTCCCCTACTGTGCTGCTGTGTAAGCTTCCCTGCTGGTCTGTTTGCTATAGTTTTAATGTCTGTGAAAAAATCTGAGGCAAACTAAATTATGCTCTGCCCTTTTGGATGTAAATAAAACATCCAATTTAGACAATCTCTATTGCCCTAACTCAGTTTCGGTCATTCTATGCCAGTCTGAATTTTTTTTTCTTTATAATATTTTTTCTTCCTCCCAATTTTTTTTTTTTTTTACCTTATGGGAAATGTTGCTAAAACAGAAGGCGTATTTGGTTATTCCAGCTGACCTCTGTAAGTGGAAATAAGCTTTCTCTCTTTCCCTCTCCTTCTCTCTCTGATAAAATAGACAAAACATATAGAGAGATAAGTAAAAATATATAAGAACAGAAATATAGGTCTAATTATATTTTGCTACCTAATCTATTATTAATTCTGGGTAAAGTTTTAAAGTCCTGATTTTAACCATTATTTTACAGGCAGTAACAGTGCTATTGCATACAGAGAGACACATATATGCACAGCGCTTATACGCACAGAGAGACATTGGTATACATACATGGTGACTTTTTTAAATAAAAAAATTATGTCTTGATGCCCCTAACTTCAATTACATTCATTCCTTAATTCATTTGCTTCTTACTCATGCTACCTCCCCAATCATCACCCCAAAAGTCTGGGAGGCAGAGGAAAAGGTTGCAACTTGTCATGTTGTAACACATCAATTGTGCCTCATAAAAAAGAAGCTTTTCCATGAATATTCATAACTATTTTTCAGTCCATTAGCAAGAGTTAAGACAATGAGTTTCCAACTCGGTTCCATTTAGCAAATATGTATGCGAAATTAATGGAATAATTCCCCCATCCCTCCGTCCTCAGAGTACTTAGAAAAGTTAAACTTCACTGACTAAACCTCCAGGTGCTATCATTTGAGGAAAAAAAAATAACAACCAATAATTGTCATTCTTTTACATATTTGATGGGGCTGATTATACAATGTGCAACTCTAAATGGCTTATAGCACATTGTAGCATGGTTCCATCCCATTGGTTGCAGTAGGGTGCAGGCAGATGGATGACAGTGACAAGGAAAGAAGTGCTTTTGCCTAGTCGTGCGTTAAGATGCCATCCAGAAGCTCTGTGCACTGCAGACAGTTCATTAGGATGCCAGCATAATGGTAAACTACCAGTCAGAGTGACACTCCATTTCCTGCTTACTGAGCTTTCCAACCACGGCAGATGTCAACAATCTCACAGGGCTACAGAGCAGACCTAACTTTCCAGTCACTTGGACTCCAATTTTTTTCCCTTAACAGTGCCATACATTATAGGCAATACGGAGCAGCAAGTCACAGCAAAGAGGAAAACGCAGACCTTAATTATGCCCCCAAGAAGCAGCTTTGTCTCCTGGAACTCCCTTTCTAAGATTGGGATACCTGGAGTCAACTCTATTCTTTTGATAGAGACTTTGTTTTTGGCTTTTCTTTGGGGGGCGGGGGATGAAACAGGAAGATGCTAATGCGCATACCTGCTGATTAGACACCTACAACGGATTGCTAAAAATGGAAAAGGCTCATTTGGGGGAAGGTTATCAGGCTTCATGATTGATCTCTGGGACTTAACTAGGAAATAGATAATGCCTGTTTTCCCCTGGCTCCTTTCTCCTCCCCCTGCAAATTCAGTACTGTATGTACATTGTTCCTGTACATGGAAAGAACAGACTTGAACATCTGGATAGTGTGATATTTTCCCTGCAAATGCACAACTTGAGGCTATCACACACCTCCCTAACAAGCAGTTAAAGCCCAGCGAGATAGACTTCCAAGGATCCAGCTTGCTTCTTTCCTTTTTTTCCCTACAAAAATACCCATTGTTTCCAATGCCAACACAGTATTAAAATACAATAGTTTGTGCCTGCCCTCAAGTGCCTTCTTAAAAATTTTTTTTGTAGCCAGCAATAAAATCTTTCCCAATTAGGGGTATGGGGAAAAGGTTGTTTTTGTAGGAATGGTTTTAATGTAGAAATAGGGGATAGATAAATGCAGTATTGCTACCAATAATGATATGTTTTGTAGGCACGAAGGGGTCTGTTCATGAGATGGCATGACAAGCCCATTCCACAACTGAGTGGGTGGGTGGGTGGAGAGAGATGGGGATGTAAGATTTCCTTCAGTTCCCGTGGCCAACTTTTAAAGAAGCTGAAAGCTGTATTGGATTCAGAAAATGGTTAAATAGGAAGAGAGTTAAAGGAGAAGAAATAAAACATTTAGTTTTGTCCGGAAGGCAATGCCTAGTCTTGTTTGATAGTCATTATTGTATTATTTATTAAATTGATATTGATACATTGAAACAAAGAATTGCACAAAATAATAGGATTTTATTTTGCACTTCCAATTTAATAAGTCGGGTTTTTTTCCCCCAGAAGTTTTAGTCATCTTTGAAAATGAAAACCGAGGAAGGATTGGTCTCTGTGATGTTGGCCTCTGTTTTACAAAAATTAGTACATGTAAATTTAATTTATTTACCTCTGGAAACCAGTTAAGTCAGTTCTTTAGAAAGCAGTGCATGCACAAATAAAATAAAATTAAAAAAAAGATAGCTGTACGCATTCCCTTTGGTGGGAAACCAGGGTCAAATATGACTAATAACTAGTCTGCATAGTTCTGTGACATAAATTAGAATGAAAAATGCTGTTGTTCCTCAAAAGTATGTTTTTTTTAAAAAAATCTCTTTCTTTTTTAAAAAAAGCAAAACAGCTCTGATAATAATAAGAAATATATGAATTTTTAATTGTGAAAAGGATTTTATTCTTGCCTTTTAAAAAATTATTATTATTATTAAAGGAAGCTATGTAAACAGCTTTTCCCCAGGGTAGGTTTAGACTTGAAGACTGTTTATTATATGATTTGAATAAGACTAGACTTGGCCTTTTGACTTTGAATCACTACCAAATTTCAGGCTGTGAGGAAATTGTTCTACATTTCCTGACAAATTGAGTTAAGCAGACATTAAGTGGGCTTTAAGAAAACAAATGGCCATCTTTATCACAGGTGGACACTGATGGCTTAATGGGGCCTGGGCTGATTGTATCACTTCTAATGGCTTGACGGGAAGCATTAGGGTTTTTGCATAAAGAACTGGCATGGCAAACTCTGCTAACACAGACCTGTCAAGCGCTCTGCCTCCCTTTGTGCATGGAAGCAGATGTTTGTATGTATACTATGAACTGGCATTAGAGCGAGCGACAGATGCCTGTACGAATGCCAGGTTTGTGAATTTTTTACAGCAGGAACATGTTCTGAAAAAGTGCAGCCCTGCCCTCGACCATAGGTAATTCCCCACGGGGACTTGGCTGAATCCCTGCAAACAATTTCAGCATTTTCCTAGCAATTGGAGGAATAGGCTTGTCCAAAGCAAGAAAGCAAGCAAGCAAGGAAGACAGACATGCAAACAGATTCTTACAGATCTGTAGCATAAGAGCCATGGTGAAGTTTTTTCCTTCCTCCCTGGCACACTGCATTTTCCAGGGCACAATGTAACACAATCCAATCTTTCTAAGAAAGGAACAAAAAGGGTATTATAGCTATATAATTAAAGCTTGCATTAATATACGACTGGGAAAATGTTCTTCCTTGGCTGCCTTGCCCTTTCTCCTTCACAAACAAGGAAGAAATAGATTTGCATGTGTATCTCTTTCAAATAAATAAATAAATAAATAAATAAAAATAAAAAAAATCCAAACATTTTTTTAACTGCTTTCTATATCCAGGGCGTACACTATAGTTGTCTGTCAATGATACGCACAGGTAGCTTGCAGTCCATTAAACAAACACTGCCCCCCCCTTACTTTTATTTGACATTTTATTTGGCTGTGACAAATGAGCAGCAGTTGGATTATAACATAATTTGTCTTGTCTTTATTACCAGCACAAAGGACACCATTCATTAATTATTCTGCCGTTGCAGCTTAACACTAACTGGAAAGGTCCCTCTTCGGACAGATGGCGAGGACGATGTTATTTATATCAATCAGCCAAAATCCTCAACAAGGATTACTGTTCCTGAGACTACAATGATTTATTTCTTTTTACCTCACCCTCCCTCAACCCTTTCTGCTTTCAGAGATTTTTCTATAAAAAAATGAATTTGATGGGAAACTTAAAGCGATGCCATATTTAACCTGTTAGCTGGCAAAACAACATGCAGCCTGCATCAGTTTAACTACCTACCCATGTCCATTTACCAGATTTTTTAATCGATTCGAAAAAAATAAAAAAAAGAAGTTGATTGGAGAGACTAGAGAGGGAGGGAGAAAAAGAGATTAAGCGGGGGGTCTCGGAGCACTGAGTTCAGCAAAAGTTTGCTTTTTTTAAAAAAAACTTTTTGGTAACGTCATACTGCTGTTGCCCCCAGAGACCACCGGGATCAGGAAACGGTGCCAGCTGTCAGGCTCCTTGTCTCTGATAAGATGAGATGACCAATCCTATGACAAAGAAACCAGTGGAGTTGGCCTTCTGAAAGATGAGCTACTATGTTTAGTTTAATTGAAGGTCAGGTCATACCAGAGACAGATGCTTCTTGATTCCTACTGTTATTGAGTATCTTGTGTAGGATAGGGATGGATTTTACCTTCTTTTTTCTTAGGTTCTTAATGACTGCATCCCATATTTCTGTAGATGAATTCAGGTATTCTTTATAGTCTTCTGAAATCACTTAACCATTGTCCATTTCCCGGATGATCTCTTTAAAGCAGAGTTCTTTAAATCTCTGTGTGAATGTGTTTCTTCCATCCACTTCAGGTTTCCGCAAACATTAGGAACCTGACACAATGAAAAGGCTTACAATCTAGAAACATTTATTGTCTGCAGAAATTATTGGTGTAACCTTGCTCTCCCGATTAGTTTGCAAATAGTAAAAGTTCCATCAAGACAAATATCAGCAACATGCAAATACCCTTGCAGGTTGTGATTAAGATTTTAAATGTATCCTTTTGCTTTTAGTTAATGAAAAACAAAGTCTTGGAGGATCTAAGTTGTAATTTATTAAACATGAAAGGCTCCTTGATGAAATATAGAAATGAGATATATTTTGCATTTCAAAGATTTAAGCTGACAACTTACTTGCATGCAAATAAGAGCAAGATTTGTAAAAATATTTGAAAAGAAATTATTCCTGAATGTACTTATTACAATAATGTGGCATGTAGATAAGAGAAACACACAGCATTAAAAGACATTCATTTCTCCAAAGTCTTAAAATTAGCTTCTTTCTGCCATTGTGTATTAATGTTCTTCTTCAGGAATGCAACATATTAAAGAACTGAACAGAATTAGTAATAAATTTGTTAATTACAAATTTAAGCAACACAACTGTGTTGTTTTCCCCATGTATTTTTAAAAGCAGAATTGCTAATGCATTTTAATCATTTATGTACAAACATTTGAGGGTAAAATATTCTGAAGTTTATCAATTTCAAGAGCTGTTTATTTGCTAGCAAAATAGGGCATGTTATACAACATATATCTTAGCATTTTTGCTCATCAAATCCCCATTTGCAGAATGCAAATTTCCCTGGTCTAAGTGCTCTTGCACCTCAATTTAAATGAATAATAGGATAGACTCTATTAAAATCGGTTTAAGGTTGCCATGGGTGACATATCAGTAGGGTTAAAATGAGAGAAAAAGGTCAAAGAAACAGACCTTACTTTAAAAAAAAAGAAGAGAAGAAGCATATGTAAGCCTCTATATAGACATTACAAATGCTACCGCCATATTGAAATTATGAACAAATATACACTTTGCATTTTACAAACATTATATTCTAAACCAGATGAATAGGGAAATTATAATACCCCCAGCACCTCTGGGAATGTATTTAGTTGCACTAAAATTAAAGAAGTAAGTCCTACTGTGATAACACTGTAGTCTGGCAGGTTGTGGATTTGTAAAAATCACAGAGACCTCAGCAAGTGATTGTACTGTTCCTTGGATAAATCCTCCATTTCAAGGAAACAGCAAGGTATTATAATCATATTAAACAAGCAGCTATAAGTGATACCCAAAGACTCCATTTTTGAAGAATTTTGAGTCTGCCGCTAACTTGATTCAGGGGATTATGCATGCAGTCATTTGATAAGTACCAAAAAAAAAAAAAATACTTAATGCTTATCAGGATTCTTTCTTGTTCTAGCACTGTGTGTTCATGTAGGTTTGTCTGTTCCAGAGCCTGATCCTGTTTAACGTGGAACAAATAACATCACTTGACCGTTTTCCAGAGTTTTGATGAGATGGATCACTTTTTTTTTCTCTCTTTGGAACTTTAAAAGTTACAATGTCCTTACTATTAATGCCCTGCACGGATGACATCCCTTTCTGATTCCCATGTGGATTCCCCAGAATCAGAGTTTTGTTAATTTCCTTTCTTCGTCTACAACAAAAAGCAAGATTTAAAAAAAAAAAGTTTCCTTATTTGCTAAGGTTATGCCGCTAGTTTAATTTTCATGGGAGCATCGGAGTATTTTGAAGTGAGTAGCATTTACAAAGTCATTAGTTTTATGCAAACTAGGAAGGAAGATGAAAGAAAAAAAATTATCAATTATTTATAGATTGTTAAAATGTATCTTAGTGCAGTGCTACTATATAGAAATGACAATTAGCCAAATTTACCTTCTTTAATTAATAATGCATACATCATGCTCTTTGGGCAGCTAATCACCACTTCTATAAATTTTTTTTGACACTGTTGAAGATGCCGAGTACATGGTTGAAGTGGAAATAGAACACACTGGTGTGAGTGTCCAACTTTCAAGAGCTTTTGTTTGCCGAGATATGCTAGTTAGCAAGATGCCTACATCTCAAATCGCTTAAGCTATTCCCATTTACTTACAGTACATACTCTCTCTGGATAAAATATGAATTTAGCAGTTTGCTTCTTGCATATCCAAACACATGGAATCAGGTTGTAGTCCATTCCAATACACCACATTTTATTAAGACGGGACAAAATACCAGGCCAGGCATAAGTTTACTACAAATGAATTTTCTGAATTAATTCAAGCGGGAGGGAGTATCTTCCTGTTTTTCTGTCATTGGCTTGGATCAAACAATGGCCTAATGAGGGCAACCATTGCTGTATCTTTTTTGATTTCTAGACCTTTTTTCCCCTCTAAATGCAGCCCCATCACTTCCTGTATTATGTCAAATAACATTCTGGACTTCTTCTTCTTCTTCTTCTTCTTCTTCTTCTTCTTCTTCTTCTTCTTCTTCTTCTTCTTCTTCTTCTCCTTCTCCTTCTCCTTCTCCTTCTCCTTCTCCTCCTTCTCCTCCTCCTCCTCCTCCTCCTCCTCCTCCTCCTCCTCCTCCTCCTCTTTCTTTGCAGAGAATAAAGTAATGTTATTAAAGATTTAGAGGTTCTTTCATAGATCTGCACTCTGTAAACAAAATTCTTCTCATGCTTAAATTTCATGATATGGCTATTTTGGGCAATGAGAAATGACAGTGTTGTATTGGGGTGACTTGAGAAACTTGGAAAGCGGGGACATTAAGTCCAGATGCTTAGAAAAACAAGCGATGGGTGGAAAAAGACTTTAGTGTCCTTTCATGAGGGCAATTCATGTTTCTACTTGGAAACTTTTGTTCATGATTAAGAACTAAACATACCTGATCCCTGCCTGTAAAAACCATGAATTTATTTCCACATATTCTAAAAAGCAGCCAATGAAGAAGTATGGGACCTGGGAAAATATATTCCAGTCCATTTCAAAGATGTATATCCACTCTTCATATGATTCCCAACTGTTTTTAAAATGTTGAGGTAAATTTAAATGTGTAACCAAAACTGGTCTGCATCTATTTCTTGAAAAAGACTCCCCAAATTTTCTAACTGATGCTTTCTTTCAAATAATTTTGTTTATAGTGCTCTAATTAGCTTCTGCAGAATTCTTAGCCTTGAGTGCGGCTGAATTTTTATGTTTTAATTATTTTTTGTTTTAATTATCTTGATTTTCTTCCATATATAAATTAATGAAGTTGTCTTTGTCAGAGATCTATACTACTTTGATTCTGTCCCGATTAATCTAATCGAATAGATAGTTAAGAATAAGTGGTTCTAATCAGAGTTGAAAACCCAAAGGTACTCTTTTATATACTGAGTTTTATTTCAATAGGCGCTCCTACAAATAATGCCTCTATGTGTGTGTAATTCAAGAAAATATAAGCCCTTAAAATGTGAGAAAAGAGAGTTTGAGCGGAGGTCTGGGAAAGGACAAATGTAGAGAGGTCTAGATTGTGTAAAAGGTGAAAGTGCAGAGAAATGACGATCATATTTTTCTTAATGTCAGAATAATCATGTCTTGCCAAATGTATTTCAGACAGTGCATGTTATTAGATGCAGTTTTTCTGTTGCTTTCTCCTTAACATAAATTTACAATGGAAACATAGCTGCGATATGACAAATGAGCTCAGATACTTTTAGCTCTATTCTGGCAATCGGTAAGTGGTTAATCTTAATATTGTGAGCTGGGGGATGAATTGCTGTAGTTCAGATGTTGTATCTATGACACTGGCGCTCCTAGAGATAGCTTTGAACCCTCCACCCAGAATCCTGATAGCATACAGCTTCAGATAAAGTGGAGCCTCTGCAGATACAGCTATATATACACAGTATATACAGTTAAAAAACCTTCCTACGGAAGTTCACGCTTTTCCTAGAGACTAGCAGAAATAACACTGCAAACAATTGTCTGGAAATTCAACACTAAGGAGACATCTGAACAATGCTTGGGAGCTAGATCATTATAATCAATGTTAAAAGTAGAACAAACAGCAGAAAATAATTTTCTTCTGTAATATGTGCCCATTTTAATATAGCATTGCTTAGGCACAATATTAAGCATATATTCCTTATACATGTGTACAAAATTGTTGTCATTTACATCACTATTTTCTTAACCTAATCATTAGTCTAACATTACCATTACATCCTGTAGCATATGACATGAGTTTACATAGGAATTTCATTGAATCAGAAAATGCAAGCTCCTAGTTCTCATGAATGGCTTGTTTCAAAAGATGTCCCGGCAATCAGATGACAAAAGTTCTGAGTCCTACATTCTGACTGGGTTAGTTGGAACTAACATTAAAAAAAAACAACACTTGAGTATTTTAATGATGTTTTGGCCAAAAGATCTATAAAATATTCCTAGATATTCAGAGACCGAGATCAGAATTGATCCCAATCATAAATATCTCCTCCTGTTACAAAAATAACTTAGATGTCTTCTTGCATATTTTTTGAAGCGTGGGGAATTTTTTTTCCTCTGGAGGATAACAATGCTTTCTTCATCCTTTTTAAAAATGTACATGCTATATTGTGATACATCTTAATATATTTTGAATTGATACTGAAAAAGCAGACTGTATCAGATAGTTCACTTTATATATGGGTCTGTAAGAAAGTTTTACGATAAAGCACCAGTCTTCCTTTTAAATCATATTTTAAAACTGTGGAAAGCGAGTATTCTACCCTGTTTTTGTTTGTTATAAGCCGAGTATTTGCAATAATTTATGGACAGCTTTGAATTTATAAACACGAAGTCACTGCCAAATATTTTAACTATTCCTTCATGGCAAATTGTCTTTAAATACTGGCAGGATTTTTTTTTTCCTGTTTTAACATTTACTTGTGGACCAGAAACACTTGCAGTCTATTGCCCCTGGCCTTCTGTGAGAATGTTAGTTAGCAATGCTCATAAAAACTCAATTCATCAATGTGAACATAATTTGCTATGAACAGAAAGCTCACAAAAGGGTGAATTTGTCAGATAGACAGGTGGCCTGAGATCTCTCCCTGATACTGAATGATATGAATAATAGATTCTGGTAAATGTATGCCAAAACTTGAGCTGTAAACACAGCTGCCTCCATTCCCTTCCAGAATAACAGCTCCGAAAGCAAAAGCTTAGGAGCCACAGTTCCACCTGAGGACTTAGCTTGTGCACACCCGTGCAAGCACGCACGCACACACACACACACACACACACACACACACACACACACACACACAGTCTCTCACTTATTCTGTCTCACACACAACAGAACATAAATCTTATAAAATGAACACAGCCAGTCATTTCTTTCTTTTTTTGGGGGGTGGGGAGGGGGTGGGAGGGAATGAGGGGAGAGAAGGCTTCATTTCTCATTCCAGTAATGAACAATGAAGAAAGGAGAAATAAAGAGAAAAGAATCAAAAGGACCAATTGTTTTTAAGAAAATCAATTGGATCTGAACAATAAAAATAAAAACCCAAAAAAACGCACACCCCTTTGTGAGAGAAAATAAGGGTCCCCAAATTATGCGACGAGCCATATTATATATCACAATCAATCAGAGTCATTCTGAATTCTCAGAATGCAGCAAGTATGTTAGTGAACGCTGCCCAATTCCTGCCAACCAGATTTTTTCTTTCTTTTTCTAGAGGATAAAAATGAATGAGAAATGCTGGTTTCCTATAACATCTAAATTACAGGCTGAAGTTCCTGGGTTTATTCAGCGACTCACACTGGCGGGAAGATCCAAGCAGAAGAGAAATGGATAGCAGGCAAACACATCCATTTAATCCTGTCAGGGAGAAATGGGGTCACTTTGCTAAAAGCACAGATATTCAGTGAAAATGTTTGGCATCAGGTCTCATTTCCCTGTAATAGTTTTCAAAACAAAGCAAAGCCAAAACGTCACCCAAACCAAATACAAAAGCACCCATTTATTTTTATTAGCTAGGTATGCAAGAAAACTGGGGTTGTTTTTTCCTAACCTACCTTACCGCACAACCGTTTACTTTTTAGTCAAGTGTGTTAGACTTTAATTGAATTAGAATTAGTAATGTAGCAGCCGTCTTGTCACTTACACTAAGCATACAGACTCAGATGCCTGGAAAGGCACATGCTGTAGTACTGTAGCTAAAAATAATAATTTATCTTGTTTTGTCCAGGAATGCCTATGTTGAAATAGAGCAGTGGGTCTCAACCTTCCTAATGCCGTGACCCTTTAATACAGTTCCTCATGTTGTGGTGACCCCCAACCATAAAATTATTCCTAAAACCGTTGAAAATATGTGTTTTCCGATGGTCTTAGGCGACCCCTGTGAAAGGGTCATTCAGCCCCCAAAGGAGTCCCGACCCACAGGTTGAGAACCACTGAAATAGAGCCAAATGTGGTCTGTAGCAGTGGCCCCCAACCTTTTGGGTGCCAGGGACCAGTTCTGTGGACAGAGGTTTTTCCACAGACTGGAGGGTGGGGGGTTGCATGCTGCAGATAGGGCTTCACTTGTTTGTGCGGAACGGTTGCTGGCATGCCGTGGACCAGTGCAGGATCACAGACTGGGGGTTGGAGATCCCTGGTCTATAGCATGCAGTCTATGTTTCTGGAACACAGACATTTTGCAGAAGAGGTCCAGATAAAAATCTGTAATTCACTATCTACAGAGAGCTTTCTCTTTTATAGCACTAATTGAATATGAAAGTACTGGGTGCTTTTTGTCTGGAACGGAAATTTGAGGAGGTATATGCAAGTCCTAAACAAAATAACTGACTTTCACCCATGTTTATCCTGCTTAATTACCAGGATACATTTTTCGTAACTGGGAATGGCAGAACGTTTATTTATGTTGGTTCCACTGGACCGTGAAATTTTAAGGTGTACTATGTGGCTTGAGAATAATTCATTATATTTCCCACTTTGGGGTTACAGAGTTGCAGTACTGGAGATGAAAGGGTCAGGAAAGTTTTTGGCAGGAACCTGAGTAAGGATTGTTCCATTCAAGTCCCTCTTTGATTTTTGAAAAGGGCTATTAGCTAGTATGGTTGTGAGACGTCCTCTTAAGAATTATAATATTGTGCCCTCAATACTTTGACTGCTGCTATCATGGTTAAGAACATTACTTCCTAGCAGAAGATAGGAAATAAATCTAGTTGCATTAAAAACAGAGGCAGAAACAGATAGCTATTGGGCTAAATACTACAAATAACATTGATTTTAATTCATTATGCAATAATGGATTAGACTATGGCAGGTATATAAGGATTCTTATGTTTATTTGTTTTTTAAAAAAATTAGCTATCAAGGTTTGTATACCCTCAAAGAGAAAATACATATAATATTTGGGATGGGGATGAGCAGGGAGAACGGCTACAGTTCATCTTGGAGCCCTTTGGATTATTGTGTCTTCTAATCTAGCTATCTTTCAGGTACCTAGACGTTAGCATTTAATACACATTTGGCCCAAATAAATAAAAATAAAGCATTATTCCAGGGGGATATATTTCCAGTGAGTTTCCTTTTGCCAACGACATGCAACTACACTATCTGATTCTTTTTCGTCTTGACATAAATGACTGCAGATTTGCATTAGCTATAGCTCATGCAAGCGTGTTCTAATATTTGTCATTTAAGGGAAATGTTCTTTATAATGACTGTGGATTGTGGAATCTTTTCATACCACTCAGAACCAACTCTTCTTTAAAGTTCTCAAAATATATCTCAGATATGAGACAAAGATGTTTCGTACTGATGACAGCCATGTGGTGCAGAATAGCAGCACAGGTTCTATCCTTCTTTATTTTCTGCTGGAGCAGGAGATGCTAAATCTACGGTAAAAATAATTAGAGAGATAATTTAAATAATTGGACCTGCAAAAATCAGGACAGCCACAGAATGGCAGTTAAGAAATGCTCTTTTCCTGGCATTTAGTGGCTATTTGGATTTTTGCATTCTTCATATGGTAGGCTAGGCCCAGGATTCATCTTCCTGCCTGTCTAACCATGGAATAAAGATGACCTGCTAATCATTTTAAATGACATTATATGACATCATTTTAAAATGTCTTCAGCTCACCCCCAGTCCATATTAAATGGACCTTAAATTCATCTTTACCTATGGTCTTTCACTTGAAAAGTAGCATTTCCACTTTTTATTGACCCATGAATGGAGTTTCACCATGTAAATGATTTCTCATTGATGAAGTTCCTATTGGCCACTTTAGGCTGCTGGGGACATAATCCATCCCCTCTGGCCTCTAGGCATTCTTCTCCAGAGCCATTCTGCTTTTGATAACATGAGACTGTGGTTCTTCCAAACCAGGCTCTTGCCTTGTACCTCCCAGAAGACCTGATGGATAACTGTAGAGGGCAGAGGGAATGGCCTTGAGGGACAGGAGAAAGAACTGCTTCCAAGACAACAATCAGATAAAAGCGGCTTGAGTACAGCACAACAATATCACATGAGTAGACATTTCCCCCACCCTAGTTCATATGAATATGAAAGGAAGGAGAAACACATTCATATTTGCGAGAGCCTACTACATCTGACCTATATAGCAATGGTTTCCTAGTCTGATCGACTCTGAAGGGCTGTCAGTAACTTCCCACAGTATTATTTCTTACCCTACCTATAGGAGTGGGGATAAGGTTCCAGGTCTCCAATTCCATGAAGCTGAGCTCTGATGAATGAAGAGACACCTCCTCCATTTTTCCTGTTATCCTGGCGATCAGATGGAAGAGAAGCAGGGAGGATGGAGCTGATTATTCACTTCCCTGATCTGATCTATGGAGCTGAACTAAGCAATAAGACACCTGGCAGATAAGGCCTTTGTTGCCAGGGCTTGTTAGCCAGAGCAAAAAAGTAACGACAGGTGCTCTCTCTCTCTCTCTCTCTCTCTCTCTCTCTCTCTCTCTGTGTGTGTGTGTGTGTGTGTGTGTGTGTGTGTGGTGGAGAATATAGAGAAATGGGATAGATCCAGCTTTAGCACACAGCCCACCCAACCCTCCAGGTCAGATTTTGACAGATGGATAAACCATAGATATAGCCACCTATCAAAACTTGCCTCCTCCTGCAGCCCCACCCCCACCGCATGTTAGGAGAGGGATTGGTGGACGATTTTCCCGCTGGCAGGAACTCTACCAGTTGTTTTCATTAACTCGTCCTGCATTAAATTTTTAAGGATGGCAGTAGCTGCTGGCTTTGGCAGGATAGGTCTTGGCAGTCGGAGCAGAACAATTTTTGCTGGCAGATTTTTCTGCTGCCTCAAGGACTGGAGGAAAACATTTTAACAGAACTGAGAAGAAGAGCCCTTAGTGTATGCATCAAGCACTATGACCTTTGAGGTAAACCACAACACATATATTAAACCTTTTTTAAAATACTGTTTTAACTCCATTCACACACCAACTCTGACAAATGGGGAAAAGACATAACTTATTTCCTCCTCTCTAGTTATATGTTCTATTGAATTATACTTATAACTGAAGATGAGAGCTAGATGTGCAAAAGACAAAAAAGAATATCATATTCATTTCTCTGGGCCTTTGCTTTTTACTCAATGCTGCTTCATCGCTGTGATATTTTTCTTTTTTATTGTTGCTTCTCAATTCACTTCCTTTTTTAGCCATGTATATGCATTTACACAGAGAGGGAGAGCTCATTGCTGCCTATGTAGTAGCTCTAATCAAGGAGCCATAAACCACTGCAAAGAAATAATAGCTATGACTAGAATGAAAACTGTTTTAGTACATTCTGTCAATGGATGGTTGAAAAATGCTGGCAACCTGCAGCTATTTTCAAATGTCTTTTTCAGGTGCTTCCAGACACCTGTCAGGTGCTCTTGACATAGAGAATCTGCTACAGATGTACTACTCCAGGTACCGCTCTTACCTTATAAGGCAAAATACTACAGGAGGGGATGGAAAGAAAGTTCATGGTTACTGGACATGAGAAACTGGATGATTCCAGAAAAAACATTTGATCTCCTAGTGTTTGCTCTTGGAGGTATTTAATGAAGGACTGATGTCAAATTAAAAAAAAGCAACAAGATATGGAGGGGTTTTGGAGACAGCAGCAGGATCATTCCTGGTATTTGATGAATGTTTCTAGATCATTTATATATGCACAAATCAATAGGAAGCCCAAAACCATCCTAAGCTATTTTATTACACTATGTATTTTATTGTCTGAAAACAAGCCAAGGTGCAAACATCTCATATCAGCCAAGCCATTTTGATTGCTTAGACATAAAACCACACAAGGACCTTTTATTATAATGATTAATAATAAAACAATTCTTTTTTTAAAAAAAACAAGTAATAATGTACCACTCTAACATGATACCACAATGCTGTTTAAAGTGGCTCTTCCATTTTGCCTGTTGGTTGGGACCAGCTCTTATTAGCTTGCTATATCTAGAGGAGCCATCGGTCTACCTCATTTTGATGGAAAGGATAATACCGTTCTCATCCCAAAATCACAGGCTCTGGTTTTTAGATGATTTTTTTATTTACTCCATACACCAATTCTGTTATCTTGTCTAAATGGAAAATTAGAACTAAAGTAGATTCTGGAATTGAGTGATTGGATTGAGGAAGCTGTGTGATGTGTAACTTAGGTCTTGCCAAAGGAAGTACCGTATTTTCCGGTGTATAAGACGATTGGGCGTATAAGACGACCCTCCTCAGAGCCATTTAAGGCTCGTCAGAGCCTTATGGGATGGTCTGCCTGGTTACAGGGGAATGAGACCCGGCGTATAAGATGACCCCCGACTTTTGAGAAGATTTTTGTGTGTTAGAAAGTAGTCTTATACGCAGGAAAATACAGTACATTTTCATCCACCAAATAGTTATTTATTCTTTATTTTATTTATATCCTGCCTTTATTATTTTTACAAATAACTCAAGGTAACAAACATATACCAGCACACTTTCTTCCTCCTATTTTCCTCATAACAACAACCTTGTGAGGCAAGTTAGGCTGAGAGACAGTGATTGGTCCAAGGGTACCCAGCTGGCTTTCATGGCTAAGGCAGGACTAGAACTCATACTCTCCCACTTTCTAGCCTGGTGCCTTAACTACTAGACCAAACTGGCTCGTTTAACTTTTATTTGTTTTATTTATTTTGTCGAGTACATATTAGATAATATATGTAAGTATAAGCATGAAATGAATACATAAAATGAGTACAATTAAAGGGAAAACTAGGACAGGGATGGTAGATTCGCAGATGCTCTTATGCACACCCCTTACTGACCTCTTAGGAATGGGGTGAGATCAACAGTAGACAGTTTTAGGTTAAAGTTTTTGGGGTTTTGGGATGAGACCACAGAATCTGGTAGTGCATTCCAGGCATTAACAACTCTGTTACTGAAGTCATATTTTCTGCAATCGAGTTTGGAGCGGTTCACTTTAAGTTTGTATCCATTGTGTGCTCGTGTATTGTTGTGGTTGAAGCTGAAGTAGTCATTGACAGGTAGGACATTGTAGCAGATGATTTTATGAGCTATGCTTAGGTCATACCGAAGGTGGTGTAGTTCTAAATTTTCTAAACCCAGAATTTCAAGTCTGGTTGCATAGGATATTTTATTATGAGCAGAGGAGGACTCTTCTTGTGAAATATTTCTGGAAACGCTTAATTGTATTAATGTCCAATATGCAGTGCGGGTTCCAGGCAGATGAGCTGTATTCGAGAATTGGTTTAGCAAATGTTTTGTATGCTCTGGTTAGTAGTGTAAAATTACTGGAGAAGAAGCTATGCAAGATTAGGTTTACAACCCTTAATGCCTTTTTGGCGATGTTGTTGCAGTGGGCTTTGGCACTTAGATCATTTGATATGAGTACTCCAAAGTCTTTGACAGGGTGAGAGTCATCACAAAGTCATATCCACTCAGTTTGTATTTAGTATTCTGATTCTTTTTGCCAATGTGTAAGACAGAGCATTTGTTGGTTGAGATTTGGAGTTGCCAATTGTTTGACCATTCTGACACAAAGTCAAGGTCTTTTTGAAGGGTAGCAGCATTGTCGGTGGTGTTAAATATTTTTACATCATCGGCGAAGAGAACACAGTTGCTTATAATATGATCACATAGGTCATTTATGTATAGTATGAAGAGTGTTGGTCCTAGAATGCTGCCTTGGGGGACATTACTATTAACAGATGCAGGATTTAATAGGGTGCTCCCTATTTTGACCACTTGTCTGTTTGACAGGAACACAGTTATCCAATTATGGAGGGATCCAGAGATACCATAGGATTTTAGTTTTAGAAGTAGTTCATCATGTACCACTGAGTCAAAGGCTTTACCAAAGTCTATATAAATTGCATCTGTTGATTTGCCTACAATCAAGAATTGTAGTCTATATGTTTTTGCAGTGTAGAAGTTGTAGATTACAGGATAATTTTTTTCTGAAACCAAATTGTTTATTAGAGAGTAGGTTGTTTGTTTCTAGGTGGAGGGTGGGGAATTCCCTACTAGAAGATGTTGAGATGTTCAACAACTTGATTAGCTTTAAAAAGGGATTAAACCTATCATTGCAGGAGCAGGCTTTCAATGGCTTTGAGTCCTTTTGGGTAATATTATATTTAATATGAGATGTAACGTAGGTTAATAGCTGGGGAAAAAAAGAGTAGGAAGGTATTACTGCATTCTAGCCCTGCTTATGGGTTTCCATAAGCAGGTTTATGCAATAATGGCTCTTTCTATGTCAGAATTAGAATTTAAAACTGTATCAGGAAATATCACTCTACGCAGTTAATTAGAATCTCTTAAAATAATGCACCCTGCCATTTTGGATAGCTCCTGTGAGCTTTGAAGGGTGGCACAAGTCTGTTCTTCCTCTACTGTACATATAATTGGATACAAAGGTTCTTACTCTGCTGGTTTCAGAGAGTAAGAGAGGTAAAGGGAAAGTAGGTGCAGTTAAAGCTTTTATTGGACAAACTTCAGTCACTCCGACTAAAGCCTCCTGAGGCTTTTATTCTCAATCTGCTTTCCTTGCTGCCTGGAGGAGAGCTTTGTGAGCCTCCAGAGTGTGTTATCAGCTGAAGATAGAGCAACAGAAAATATCCCCTTCATTTTTTTCCCCTGTACCTTTGTGATACGAAGGCATAATCATAGGTTTATAGTTGCGGAAATCAACATTTAAAAATAAAATTAAATAAACGGTTGCATTTATTCTGGGTAAAAAAGTTTCTTTGCTGCGACATTTTCCCAGTGGACAATGGTAACAGTGGAGGTGATGAAGTGTAGATGAGACAAGGCCAGCTCCCTTGGCTGCATCAAGATTCAGAATCTCTAGAATTGATCAAATCAGGATCACAGTACCAAATAAGCTTACCTATTTGGGTGGAGAAGAGGGAACACACTGAATGCTACCTATCCATTAGTCAGAGCAGAGGAGAGGGACAGGTGAAGAGAAAAAAAGACACACACAATGATCTTGTGTGACACTGATGACCTCTTTGCATTTGGTTGGAGACTTAGAGGGGAAGTTTTTCCTTGTTCATCAGCAATACAACCCTTATTCTAAACTTTGTGTGGGCTGCTTCTTGTATTTGCAGAAATGTCCACACCCAGGCAACTTTCTGCCTCTATTATAGGCCTCCTCATTAGATGGGGTTCTCAGTGACAAAAGTCATAGCCTTATGTAATTTAACAAGGGCTAAACTGAATATACATTTAAATAGAGCAAGAAATGTAATCTATTTAAAAGGAAATGGCAAGGCCTAACTGGAACTGCAGTGAAGTAAGAACCCACCATTGAGTTGATTACCCCCAATGATTGCAGTCTCCCTTGGTCATGTGAATACATTTTGGGGGAATTCTGTAATCCAAAACACTCTTTGGATAAGCTGGATTTGGCATTATGGCATGATCTGTTTAACAACTGTAATGACTCACTTAATGATCACCATAGAAACATTTTTAAAATTAAGTCACATCGACTTATCACTACATCAACCTATTGCCAAAATTCTGGGCTCAGTTGTAATTATAAATCGAGGATTATCAGTAAACAAAGGTCAGTACTCTACCATGTACATAAGTAACTTTTGTTTGTTGTTAGAAGGATTAGCTTTGATGCAAACTTTGTCTAGTAAAATCCTGTAAACAACCTGATTAGCTTAACGTTTTCAGTTTTTTTCTTAGTAAGCAATCAAGCAAATTATGGGTGAATTTTTGAAATAGTCATGGATACCCAAAATATTTCAGCTGACCAGATCACAAGACAAAGATGATGTGCCTCCAGGGACCATCGGTGTCATACACTGAAAGCCATTACAGAACCTACTGTAATCTAAACTTTGTTCGCAGTACTATTTGTAGGAAAACTGCAAATAATGAACACTCTCCTAAGAATCATCACCTGCTTGCAGATAAATCATGATACATAAAAGGCTAAGCTGATCAGATAAATTATTCACATTGAATAATTTGCTCATCTCTAGTTTTCAGCCGGCCCAGATAATTCACAAGCAGTAAAAAGTCATAAATTGTCCTTGGTGGATAATCTGGCCAGCTCGATCAGAAAGTTTTCGCCATAAACTACGAAAGAGGCATTTATGCACTACCTCATTCCCCAACTCAGGAGAACATGCTTTATATCTGCGGGATAGCAAAAACATTTCCCCCCTTCCTCCAGATGTCTCTTTTTCCTTCCAGAAGTTGCAGTGCATTGGACAAGCAATAACAGATGATGAACACATGCATAACTACAAATGGGCAAGCTGATTGTTTTCAGAATTGGTATAAACATTTGCTCTTGGATTGAGATTTAGCCCATAGCAAATCTTTACATTTGTGTTGTAAACCTCTGACAAAAAGAGTTTATAGTGGAAGTGCTGATGGTGAGAAAACACGGTTATGGTCAGGAAAGCAAATGGAGGAAAGTGTCAATTTTTTAAACTTCCATATGTAGAACCCATCAGCAGTTTCCATACCTAAATTGGTTAAATTTTCAAATTTGCTGCTGCTGCGGATTTCACCTAGGAGTTTCCCAGGTTGTTGGGGTTTTTTTGGCAGAAACAGGGCTCTGCACCCATCCACATTCTGTTCCACACTGTATATTCACGTAGAGAAAAGAATTGAAATATGATAACCATCTCTTGGGTAACTAGTTTTATAAGCAAAATAGCTAAAGAACCTTCTTTTCATCCCTAGCAGCAAAGAAGCATGAGTGGAATATGTGGGTTGGGAAATCAATAGAGGAATCAAACACCATATAGCTAGTCCTCGGCATACGATCACAATTGCACTCAAATTTTCTGTTGCTAAATGAGACCGGTGTTAAGGGCATGTTGCCCCATGTAATGATCTCTCTTGCCAGAGTTGTTAAGTGAATCACTGCAGTTGTTCAGTTAGCAACACAGATGTTAAGTGAATCTGGCTTCCCCATTGCCTTTGCTTGTCAGAAATTCACAAAAGGTGATCACATGAGTTCAAGAGATTTCAACTGTCATAAATAGGAGCCAGTTGCTAAGCGGCTGAATTTTGATCAGTGACCAAGGGGATGTTGCAACGATCTTAAGTGTGAAAAATGATCATCAGTCAGTTTTTCGGTGCCGTTGTAATTTTGAATGGCCACTAAATGAAAGGTTAACTCTCTGACGTTGACTACCTGTAGTGGACTGTGCTCAAAATCTATGGATCTTGGGAGCCATTCTAGGAACAATAAGGTATTTCATAAACTAACTTGTGATGGTAGAACTTTCTACTCTGTTGTCCTATCTTTGTTACTCATGTTCTAATAGGCTGGCTTTTTGCAGCTCAGAAATGTTAGCCCTACCATTATTCACATCAATGTCTCCATTCTGTATGCATCTGAAAATAAGTTTACTAGTATGAATATAGGTAGAAACAACTAATGTTTTCAATTGCATCGCCCAAGAGTGGGAAGATTTCTTAGACATTGATGGTTTATTCTGCAACCAGGAAACATTCTCTTTTTTGGCTTTGCAGTAACAAAACATCTGTTGAAAAAACAATAGAGGGAAAGCAAATAGCTGCAAGGAAAACTTGAAAAGATATCAAATATAAATGTTGGAAACTATGGCCAAAAGTAGTTCTGGAATTAGAGGATCCTGCAGATTTCCTCGTGCAGAGGAGAAAAGGAAGGAGCCACAATTTAACACTAAACAACAGGTCCTAGCAAGGAGGATTAATGGTACAAAGTACAGAAATGGGGAAATTTAGGTTGAGGATCACGGAAAAACCATGACACTCAGAATAATTAGAATGAAGGGGAGACCACTAGACCTAGTGACATTCCACGTACACCCTCAACAGTACAAAGAAGCAAGCCTGTGTAAAAAGATCACATTGACTTGTAGCACAATTAACACAATTATATCATTGCAATAATACACACCAGTTGAATTTGACTCCACTTGAACAGCTGAGAGTTATACTGAAAACAAATCAATCGAACCTAGCTAATTAGAATATAACAAGTAGTTTGAAATTATGCAAAGCTTAAAGTCTTTTAACTCATTCATAATTCTGCCTCTAAATTAGTAAGTGAATGTCAGTAACTTCATATGCCTGCTGCAATAAATACAGAGAACAGGATATGTTTTGTCAATAGGCACCCTTAATGCAAACTGGATATGCAAGTAGGAAATAATAAGGTTGTTTAATGGCTAATTAATTAATTCAGGCTTCAAGATAAAATCAGGACCCTGCATGCTAATCAGGTGATTGATTAATTGCTACAATCTTAATAATTAAAGGTTATAAATAGAAATGCATGTAATGATATTCTACGCTTTTATTCCCCATTGCTTATCTGTTTTCCATATATTGACTGATGGACACAATATAGTCTTTTGTCATAACTAATCCTGAAGTTTTCTCTCAAGAGAGTAGGCTGATGACTTATTATTTACTCCATCAAAAATATTAAGATACAATTCTGTCAGAATTAAGCACTTTTCAGGATTATTGATTCCAATGGGCAAGTTAATTATGTGTTTGAATTCCTTATATTAAATCCATTAAAATTAAAAGAGTTCTTTTATTGGTAGTTCAGCATTCTATTGGCAAGTAATATAATAAAATTATTTTACATACCCATCAATACATCTAAAATGACAAGTCTCCTTCATGTCATGCTTCAGCCTGGTGACTCTATAAACAGGTACCATATATATTAAATTCTTGGCAATGATATGGAAGTGATCTGCCATGTCTCCTTCCGGAACAATTTTTTAAAAAATAATAAAAATATTTGTCAGTCTAGTCTACTAGCTAGGATTTCCACCCTTGGCCTGCAACCTAAGTACTGACCACATTGGATATTTGATTTTTAAGCTCTCTAACTAGCCACTTAATACTTCTTTGCACCTTCAACACCATTTTTTTTTGTTATAAAACAATATTTTTAGGACTTCTTAATGAATGTCCATCTGGCTATTCTGTTAATCCATTCAGCAGCCACCCCCCTCTGTAAGTTGTGCTTGTAATATCAGTGAATAATGCTCAGTGAATGATCTCCATGGGTTCAGCAACCCATCTTTTGGTGACTAAGCCTCTGGGCTCATTGTCACACCTGCCAACTGTAGCATGTACCTGCCCTGATAATTTTATATAAGGCCTGTCTCAGGAATTTGTCTTTGTCTCATCCCTCACTCCACCTGAGATTAGTTTAAAACAACCAACAGTTTGTTGTGGTCCACCAGCAGCCTGCGGAGCTGGCAGCAGAGTCAGACAGTGAGGAGGCTGGGGAGAAACATGGGACAGTCCTGGAGTCTGGGGAAGGCTGGGACGAAGGCTCTTCATCGGAGGCAGAGAAAGGGCCACCTGGGAGGTACGTGCTGCTTCCAGAGCCTCCAGAGTTGGACCTCTGCGAGGCAGAGGAAGAGGGGAAGCCTGTGCCCAGTGTGTGCATGCCCAGAGCTGCCAGAAGGCAAGAATAGTTAAAACAAAAGGGACGACTCAGGAGTAGGGCTTGGAGATGACTGGCCCCTCCCAGAAGATTTAAAAGAGGAGCAAAGGCACGTGGGCCTTTGCAGGAAGCAACGTTGTTAATTCTGCGCAGTTTAAAGTCTGAAGCTCTGTTTGATTCTGGACTCCATGTGGCTTTGCCAATTAGGTCTTTGGCAGTGTGTCAAGGGAGATAAAGGTGGGTGATTATCAGCCTTATCCAGACGGATTCTTTACAACTATGTGGGACTCATCTGTGAATGAAAAGAATTCATAGCTGTTAAAATAAAACAGGTTTTTGGGACTACTTTTTAATTTTTTTTTAATTTGATTTATATGCCGCCCTTCTCCGGAGACTCAGGATGCCTTACAATGCGTTAAGCAATAAGCAAATACTTGTGTGTTTTACTGACTCAGGAGACCTAAGTCAGAACACAGTTATACTAAACGAAGTTTTCCCTTCCTCCTAACATAATCATTGTTATGGATATGATCTAGTGTGTTTTTAGTGTGGATGACGAGGCAGTCTGACACTTGACCACAAAGCAGGGCATTGTCTTTTATGGTCATTTTGGACTGCAGGAAACACTGGTTTCCACCAGTACATAGACCTGATTAGTGCTTTCCAATGATCTCTTCAGGTTTTATGTTGGCTCCTTATATACATGGATTTAGTGCTCTTTTGAACTAGACCCTAGACAGCATAGAAGATCAAAAGAAGATATCCAAAGCACTTGAAGGCAGGACAGGAAGCAATGGATGGAAACTGATCTTGGAGAGAAGTAACCTAGAATTTAGGAGAAATTTCCTGTCAGTGAGAATGACCGATCAGTGGAAAGACTTGCCTCCAGAAGTTGTAGGTGCTCTATCGGAGGTTTTTAAGAAAAGATTGGACAACCACTTGTCTGTGATGATCACACAGAGGTGTCAAACTGGCAGCCTGTGGGCCGGTTGTGTCATGTGTAGGCCATGTCCACCCCAGTTCCACAAAGGGGAGAAACATCATGAAACTTCATGTGATGGCAACATGACAAGTTTGACACCTGTGGTATGAGATCTTCTGCTTGAGCAGGGACTTGGACTAGAAGACCTCCAAGGTCCCTTCTAACTCTGTTATTCTATTATCATATTAAATTAGGAAAAAGAGGCTGGGTTCCATCTCCCGTGCTGTTTAGTTTAGTTTAGTTTAGTTTATTTGAATTTATATACCGCCCTTCTCCTTGCGGACTCAGGGCAGTGTACAGCCAATTAAGAACAAACATACAAAAGTTAAAATTTCGTAAAATAATAATATAAGTGGCCATAAAATTTAAAAACTAACTTCATATATAAAATATAACTCTAAAATACTAAAATGTTATAGGGATCAGGCTAGGCCGGCGAGCTGAAAGAGATGGGTTTTTAAAGCCCGCCGAAAGGTTGGGAGGTCAGAGATTGTTCTTAACTCCGGAGGCAGATCATTCCAAAGGGTGGGTGCTGCCACAGAGAGGGCTCTCCCCCTGGGGGTCGCCAGCCGGCATTGTCTGGCTGATGGCACCCTGAGGAGGCCCTCTCTGTGGGAGCGAACCGGCTGGTGGGAGGCAATTGGCGGCAGAAGGCGGTCCCGTAAGTACCCTGACCCTAAGCCATGGAGTGCTTTAAAGGTGATTACCAACACCTTGAAACGCACCCGAAAGTCCACTGGCAACCAATGCAGCTCGCGCAGGAGAGGTGTCACGTGGGAGCGTCCCGTCGCTCCCATAATCCCCCGCGCGGCCGCATTCTGCACCAGTTGGAGCCTCCGGGTGCACCCCAAGGGGAGCCCCATGTAGAGAGCATTACAGTAGTCCAGACAGGAAGTGACAAGAGCATGAGTGACCGTGCGTAGGGAGTCCCGATCTAGAAAGGGTCGCAGCTGGCGAATCAGGCGGACCTGATAAAAAGCCCCCCTGGCCACGGCCGTCATATGATCCTCTAAAGACAGCCGTGAGTTCAGGAGGACGCCCAAGTTGCGAACCCTTTCCGTGGGGGCCAATGACTCGCCCCCAATAACCAGCGATGGAGTCAGCTGGCTATATCGGGACGCCAGCAGCCACAGCCACTCGGTCTTGGAGGGGTTGAGTCGAAGCCTGTTTCTCCCCATCCAGACCCGCACAGCTTCAAGGCACTGGGACATCACTTCCACGGCATCGTTGGGGTGGTCTGGGGTGGAAATGTACAGCTGAGTATCATCAGCGTACTGATGGAACTCCACCCCAAAACCACGGATGATCTCACCCAGCGGCTTTACATAAATGTTGAACAGGAGGGGCGAGAGGACCGACCCTTGTGGCACCCCACATACCAGGCGCCTCGGGGTCGACCGCTGCCCCCCTGTCAACACAGATTGCGACCGGTTGGAGAGGTAGGAGGAGAACCACCGTAAAACGGTGCCCCCCACCCCCAGTCCCCCCAACCGGCGCAATATGATACCATGGTCGATGGTATCAAAAGCCGCTGAGAGGTCTAACAGCACCAGGATAGAGGAATACCCCCTACCCCGGGCCCTCCAGAGATCATCCACCAACGCGACCAATGCCGTTTCGGTGCTGTACCCAGACCTGAAGCCGGACTGGAGCGGGTCTAAATAGACGGCTTCATCCAGGTATCGGGGGAGCTGCCACGCCACCACACTCTCAACAACCTTCGCCAGGAAGGGAAGGTTGGAGACAGGACGGTAATTAGCTAAAACAGCTGGGTCCAGGGAGGGCTTCTTGAGGAGGGGCCTCACCACCACCTCTTTCAAGGCAGGCGGAAGGACACCCTCATTCAAAGAGGCGTTTATAATCTTCTGGAGCCAGCCTCGTGTAACCTCCCGGGAGGCCAGCACCAACCAGGAGGGACACGGGTCCAGTAAACATGTGGTTGCGTTCAGTCTTCCCAGAATCCTGTCCATGTCCTCGGGAGCCACAGGATCAAACTCAGCCCAGATAACACTCTCAAGACCTGGCTCAGTCACCCCGCCTGAACCCACCCAGTCAGCGGCCAAGTCGTCCCGAATCTGAGTTATTTTATCATCCAGATATTGAACAAAGTCCTCCGCACGTCCCTGTAAGGGATCCTCCCGCGCTCCCGAATGGAGGAGGGAGCGGGTCACCCTAAACAGGGCGGCTGGGCGATTATCTGATGACGCGATAAGAGCGGCAAAGTAATTAGACTTGGCCGCTTTTATCGCCACTATGTAAGTCTTAATATGAGCTCTTACTAGTGTCAAGTCAGATTCGGAGCGGCTGGCCCTCCAACCACTCTCTAGGCGTCTTTTCCGGCGCTTCATCTCCCTCAGCTCCTCGGTGAACCAAGGAGCTAAGTGGGTTCGGCACCGGGTCAGAGGCCGCAAAGGCACGACACGGTCCAAGGCCCCACCGGCCGCTCTATTCCAGGCAGCCACCAGGTCCTCGGCCGAGTCGTGTGTCAGTGTCTCAGGAAATGGCCCAAGCTCCGTCTGGAACCTATCAGGATCCATCAGGCGCCTGGGGCGGAACCATCTGGTCGGTTCCGCCTCCCTGCGGTGAGGTGCAGCGGTCAGAAAGTCAAGCCGAAGGAGCGAGTGGTCGGTCCATGACAAGGGTTCTAAGCCTATATCCCCAATATCAAGACCACTCAACCACTGCCCAGAGACAAAAACTAGGTCCAGGGTGTGTCCACCAATGTGAGTTGGGCCCTGAATTACCTGGGTCAGGTCCATGGCCGTCATGGAAGCCATGAACTCCCAAGCTATCTCAGATGTTTCGCCGATAGATGGCAGATTGAAATCCCCCATGACCATAAGCCTGGGGATGCCAATCACCACATCGGCTACAACATTGAGAAGCTCGGGCAGGGTCGTTGCCACGCGGCAGGGAGCCAGGTACGCGACTAACAAACCCATCTGCCCACCAGGACCCCACCTCACAAAGATGGACTCACACCCGGCTATCTGAGGAACAGTGGCCTCCCTCGGATCCAGACCTTCCTTAATAATGACCGCTGTGCTGGTTTAGTTACCAATTAGTGTATTACAAGCTTTCTGCTCTTTTTGCCAACAAGAGTTGCCAACAAGAGTCTGGGGAGCCTATAACTTTTACATCTTTATTATCTTGTTACTTTATTACATTATTTATTAAAATGCATATATACATACATACATGCATGCATGCATACATACATAACATCTTACACTCTATTTCATGACAATGGGGATGCAGACCTCTCTTCTCCAAAATCTTGTTCCAATGATTAATCCTAGGATAGGGATCTTCTCACTGGTACACCTAATCTAACCCTCCAGTGCAAGGCTTGAGCAAGGCCTTATTCTTCTTTAAAGTTTCCTACAAGTGTCTGGACATCGAGTAGTGGGAGTTACCCTTGCAGTTGGCAGAGTCTGCAAAACTGGTTGTGCTTCAGACTGAACAGAATGCAAAGAAGGAGCAATAGCTTTAATTAAAGAGCCAGTCCGGTCTCGTGGTTAAGGCACCAGGTTAGAAAGAAAGAGACTGTGAGTTCTAGTCCTGCCTTAGGCATGACTGTCAGCTGGGTGATTTTGGGCCAGTCACTCTCTCTCTGTCAGCCCAATTCACTTCACAGGGTTGTGGTGGTAGAAAAAATAAGAGGAGGAAGGTCTGTTAAATATGTTCACCGCCATGAGTTATTTATAAAAATAATAAAGGCAGGATACAAATAAATAAAATAAATACTAATAAATAAATAGCTTCTGTATTCCTCATCTTTCTGTCCCTCTTCTGAAGAGTATTGTTTCCTTCTGGGAACAACAAAAACATTGGCAATTGCAATAGGATTAGGGAACTTGAAGGTTCCCTCCAATTTAACACTCACATTATCCAAATATAGATTTCTCTGAGATTAGATTTGACTAACCATTTTTACAAAGGCTACCATCCAATAGAAATATGCAATGTAGATAGTAGACAGGAAATGTTCAATGTTGATGGTGAGTTTAGAGTAGTGTGGTGTGGTGTGGTGTGGTGTGGCGTGGCATGGCGTGGCGTGGCGTGGCGTGGCGTGGCGTGGCGTGGCGTGGCGTAGCGTAGCGTAGCGTAGCATAGCATAGCATAGCATAGCATAGCATAGCATAGCATAGCATAGAATAGAATAGACTGATCACTGCTGGAAACAGGATATGATTAGTTTAGCTAGACCTTGAGCTCAGTTCATTAAAGTAATATGTTTGCTGCCAACCACCAGAGAAATTCTCTTTAACAGCACATAAGCACAAACTTTTCTAAAAACAGGACTATTTTGGGGTGGGTGGGGGCGAAGAAAGAAAAAGAAATGCACTCCTTGGCAGTTCAGCCCCACAATATTTGCAGGGTAACAAATGCAGGCAGATTGTTCAGTGTCGGATGTCTGTTATTCATACAGCAACTTCTCTCTAGGTCAGAAGAGAGCCAGGTTAAGCCAAGTATCAACAGCCAAGCTGTGTACAGTACTTTGTGGATGAACCTTGGAACTTCAGAAGTACAATGGGAGTAATTGCATCTTAAACAATGCCACCCATACTGAGAAGGCAGATATTTCAGTTCAGTAAGAAAAGAGGAAGGAAATTCCTTTCATAACCAAGAGCTGCTGAAATTCAGGGAGAGGAAAAACCCTAGTCATTAAGGCCACAATTCGTTTCGTTGACCTAAGTCACTTGAAACCAACCGAAAATAAATATTGTCTCTGAAACTAGGGCAGTGCCATGGCCTTAATTACAAATAACATAAGAACATGGCAATATAATAAAGGCTTTCTTGATTTTGGGATATTTCTCAGCTGGCCTTTTAGGGATTGTGCGTGTAACTCAGCACCAATTCCAGTTGACCCACGGGTGACTTTTAAAACACCTGAGACTTTCTTGAAATTGAGGTGAACTCTGCAAATCACCATGTGCTGCTGTGATGCAAATTGTCTCTCCTCCCTCTCCACAATTATAGGAGGTTCATTCAAAATTGCAGTGACAATGAAGAACTGGTCCTTATCCTCGCTCTTCAAAATTCTGGCCATTGCAAGCATTCCCATGGCCGCATGATTGTGATTCAGATACTTGGCAATCTTAGGATACTTGCAGTTTCTCATGGCCACATGATCGTCATTTGTAACCTGCTCTGCCGACTTCCCACAAGCAAAGTTAATGAGGAATCTTGCCGAGAAGGTAAAAAATCATTGCTAAGTCCCCCCCACCCCTAAACTTCCTGTGCAGTCCACCATGCCTTCCACCCCTTGGCTTCCCTTCACGTGCATGGACCCCTGCCTCCTCCCTCAGCCTCCTTGTATTTATGCCACACCACAGTTCTCCACTCCCTTGATTTACATGCATGCAGCCCAACAGAGTCTCCCAGGGCTTCTCCCACCTTTTGGGGCATCCAAACCTTCCTTACCTGGGATGCCTGCCACTTCCCAATTAACAACCCTGAAGTCTTGGGGTAACAATGGCAATTGGGACTAGATTTCCATCATCAAGTGACACAGTCCTATGAAGACATGCTTTATGATCGCATCGATCAGAGATGGCAATCCTAGTCTCAATTGCCATTGTAATAATCTGAGGATACCCATAAATCTCCAGATTTGGGCCTATGAAAGAACATGGATTGCAACCTGCTGCCACCCACATAGGCTATAAGAACTAAACAGAGCAGGTTCACAAGTCCATCCACCAAGAAACATCACATGGTATACTACAGCATCACATTATGACCAATGCTTTCTTCTGTAAATGCAAACAAGCGAGTTCTTTGGAAGGAATAAACTTCTGCAGCCTTGAAAGGGTTACCTAACTCTCTACTTTTGCAGCTTGGCTGATTCCAACTTCGGGCACTGAAGGAGATAACAGTGAACCTGTACTATAAAAGTAAATTACTATCATGAATATTAAGCATCAAGAATATAATAAACACTACTGCTTACAGGAGTCTGATTTATTGATACTGATTTGCTTGTAAATTATCACTCATTTTCATTTTTTCTTTTTTGAGGAACATGTGCAGAATAAAATGTGGGGGACACTCTGGGAGGCTCTGACATCTGCCACTTAATTCAGTTCTAACACCTTTGAGGTAGGCATATTTTGTTGTAGGCTCCTTCTCACTCCTACTGAAGTATGTGCGGGTTTCTATTTGTATCTTCTTCTCTTTTTTTTTACATCTCCCAAACAGGAAATGTCACTTTCTGTTGAGTTACCTGCTTAATGGAAGAGGTGTGCATGTGTGCGCGCATGTGAATGAGTCACTTTGGATGCATTCATAGTGATTGTGCCCTGTAATTTCTTTATTTTGTAGCTGCTTTTACTACCTTACATGAGATCAAGTTGTCATATCACCCAGCATTCATCACCTGGTGGCAGACAAGAAGGGAAATAGCTTAGACACTAAAGTTATTGCTAATTTAACCTGTTCTTCCCAGAATGGCCATTTTTTTTGTTCTTTTGTTTATTAATTTTGCAAACATTCAGATATGTTGGTCGATCTGTGACATTTGTCTCTATTCTCTGCTTTCTCCTGTCCCCAGGCTTTTTGATAATTTCTGATCATTAAGTGCAGTTGCATATTAGCCAAACAATAGCATTAGCAACAGCAATAGCACTTAGACTTATGTATCACTTCACAGTGTTCTACAGCCCTCTCTAAGAGGTTTACAGAGTCAGCATATTGTCCCCAACAATCTGGATCCTCATTTTTCAGAGAAACTTGAAGCTTTTATGGAATCTTTTACTCTTAAGCAACCAAAAGAAGAGAATATTCTGTCAGAGTTGAAGTTCCTGCTCTCCAAGTTGGATTGTTTTTTTTTTGCAGATGTTTCATTACCAAACTAGGTAACATCAAATATCCCCATCAAATATGCACATACTTCTAAGCAAATAGAAAATTCCAAGCCTGACCCTTTTTATTGCTGTTTTATAAATTTGAGAAATGTGCCTATCAATTCTCCCTTAAATTTTCACCTTCAAATGATTCCTCTTCCTCTTTTTTAAAAAACTGTACTTCTGGCTAATAGTGGAAAGCATTTCTTTAAAGTGCTCTTGCATGGAAGTAACCTGAATCTATGTATTTTGCCCTC
Source organism: Masticophis lateralis (assembly GCA_030761175.1). Taxonomy (NCBI): domain Eukaryota; kingdom Metazoa; phylum Chordata; class Lepidosauria; order Squamata; family Colubridae; genus Masticophis; species Masticophis lateralis. Next base: position 218,791,650 of record JAUDYJ010000001.1, read on the forward strand.
TCATATTCACCCTCTCTCTCTTGAAATACCTAATAGAAGAGTAATTCTGGTTAGGCAACTCAAATGGAAATCCTGACACAAATTCAGGGTACAAAAACCCTCCCAACAGCAATTGCTATGCTCATGCTTACCTTAATTCACAGACCTGTGTTTGTTTACAACCATACATGTACAGACACTGATGCTATATTGCGAATGAGGAATACATAAACATTTCTCAGTTTTGAAAAACTACAGGGGATGAGAATTTAGCTTCTGACAGATGGAAACAAATCAAACTGCAAAGCCTGCTAAAAGAGGCTTTATTCTATCATTGATCCTCTTGGCACTGGGGTTTGGGATTGGATATCTCACAGAATGATTTTAGCAACAGAAAACTTTAGCACAATGGGACTGAAGGGTTAAAAAGAGGAGGAAAGATTTGATAGAACAGAAGCAAAGTGCCACGGTTACTGACTCATAGAATGTTTGGCAACAGGCCTGAAATTCTGCTAATGTTAGAGCTTTCTTACCTGCGTTCTAGGTCTGACATTCTATTAATTGATTAAATTAAATTAATTCAAATGAGTGGATATATAATGGAATGGGAGTTTTAATTTTTTCAGTACTGTTTTGTGTTGTCTATGCAGGTGTCACTTTGGGATATGGGTTATTCTGATGTTGAAAAGTATTTTTAGAAATTGTAAATTAGCATTTTTGTCTCTTTAGTTTGATTCAACCCCTCCATTGCATGGCACTCATTTTAGTAACTATCAACACTTCAGAGAGGAAAATGACTAGTGACTCGGCTTCTATTAGACTTTGCTATTATTTATTCACACACATACATTCATCATGTAACTGCTAGGAAGGATGAGCAAAGAATGCCAGGAGGGAATACCAAGAATGTATGGTATATCCCAGCAGGGCCAAGCAAGATGTGAGGATCTTCTTAACTGCCCCACTAAAGCAAGTATTGGACAGTAACTATGTACCATGTTTCCCTGAAAATAAGACAGGGTCTTATTTTCTTTTGAAACCCCCGCCCCCCCCCCCAAAATAAGGGTTTGGCCTTATTATCAGGGGGTCTTATTTTTGGGGGGGTGCCGGAGGCGGCGAGCATGGGACTGGATGTCCCATCGCTGCCGTCACCTCCCCTCCCTGTTCTTCGCACCGGCCAAGCGGCCCAACACATCCCACCCCACCCCAATGCCTCCCCAATGGCAGTAGCTGCTTCCCTTCCCCGCCATCTCTTTATTGAGAGGGGCAGGGGAGAAGCGAGACACATGGAGTAAGATGTGGCTCTCCTTGCTGTTTCTTCTACCCCCCTTGCTGGGTATGACAGGGCTCCTGCCCCTCACTTAACCATCCACCCCCTTTAGGGATGCAATTTGGGGGTGGCAGGTAGGGCACACGAGAAGCGGGACACATGTCTTACTTTTCCAGCTCCATCACATTCTTTGCCATTGTATCCAGGGAAACACACTGTAAAAGAAAACCTTCCCACGAGTTCAATCAAACTTCTTGAACTTGTGAGAAAGTTTTTCTTTTGCAGCGTGTTTCCCTTGACACAATGGTGAGGAAAGCGATGGAGCTTGAAAGGCAAGACCTGTGTCCTGCTTCTCGCCCACCCCACCTGCAACCCCCAAATTGCATCCCTAAAGGGGGCAGGTGGCTAAGCAAAGGGCAGGAGCCCTGCCATGCCCAGCGAGAGACAGCAAGGGGAGCCACGTCTCCCTCCTTGCGTCTTGCTTCTCCCCCACCCCACCTGCCACTCCTCTCGATAGAGAGATGGCAGGGAACGGAAGCAGCTAGTTTGCTGTTGTCATTGGGGTGGGTTGGGACGTGTTGGGCCGCTCGGCCAGCGTGAAGAACAGGGAGGGGAGGGCATTCCCCCTTCCCCCCCTCCAGCCTCGCCTCCTCAATTCATTTTGGTTGCGTGGCAAGCAACCAGAGGAAACGCCGGGACCAGCTGTGCATGCGTGTTATTAGTTGGTGGAGGGGGGGGTTATTTTGTGGGGGTGGCTTATATTATTGCATGTGCTGAAAAGCCCGATTGGTCTTATTATCCGGACATGTCTTATTTTCGGGGAAACACAGTAGGAAGATGTCGGAGACAGAAAATCACTATAGTGATAATGGCAAAGACATATCTTCATACTGTGTGGGAGAAGGCAACAGTAAACTTCTAGCTTCCTATGGAGGACTCTCTCCCCTTCATTCCTCAGAAGATGACTTTTGACTCAATTCCTAAATAAAGGTAAAGTGGCAGCCCCATCAATAGATTGATAATTACTCCTGTTGACAGAATGCCATATAATAGGAGTGTCAAACTCAAGGCCTGCGGGCCAAATCTGGCCCATGGGGCATTTAAATCTGGCCCATGGGGCTGGCCTGAAAATAGCAAAGGACCGGCTTGTGGGGCTTCTGGCAGCCAAAACTTTGCTGTTTTGGCCAGCAAAGTGCTGCAAGAAGCCGTCCAGGTTGAAAATGGGGCACGCAGCGGCCGCTCACGGCTCCTGCACGGCCCATTTTGGCCAGCAAAGTGCTGCAGGAGGCATCTATCCTCTCCCCCTTGACTAGCCCATGGAGGAGAACTGCAATGTTGATCCGGCCCTGAAAGAAATCCAGTTTGATACCCCTGCCATATGTATTGCCTAAAATAATTTCCTGGAGTGTCTTTCTCAATTGTTGATAATTTTAGCATCTTTTCCTTCTATATCATTAACAACTGCTACAATTCACTTAACAATCATGGCAAAAAAAAAAAAAAAGGTTGTAAAATCAAAGAAAAGAAAAAAAAAAGATACGTTTCAGTTTTGTTTCACTGTGGATTATTCAGCTACGTGAATTCGAGTAATTCTTTCCATAGCAAGTCATGAGCTATATTTATCAGTGGCAATTCAATTTGACTTGATGTATCTAATGAACAAGGGCTGATTATTTCATAAAACAGTGAATGGAACAAGAAGGTAATTTATTTAGTTAGGTACAACATGCTTTTCTAACAATATAAGAATAGAAGCAGATCCCTAAAAAAAGACAAAGATATCAAAATATATGGTATTCAAAGAAAATACTACTATATCTTCAATGGACATTCAGGTTTATATAAACCATGATCATTTGTGAAGATTTAGCAGCAGAAATCTGTACAGCCCAATTCCATTTACACAATTCTAATTGGCCAGATGGGGAAATTTTCAACAGAAGCAGACAGCCTCTTTAATGCTAAGGCCACCTTTGATCTTTCAGGAGCCATTTTCAGTAGAAGAACAGGATGGAGACAAATCAAACCAAATAAAACTGATTGAATACAATTTCATAATCTTGCTCACCACCTTTTCAATATTTTCTTTCCAACACATTAAAAATCTGAATTTGGCAGGAACTTTGGAGGAGTTTATGCAATCGCACCAAACCTTTGGAGAGCCACAAGGTAGAACTGGGACTTCAGATTTTAAAGATTTTTGTTTGTCCTTGTTTGACACTAAAAAGCTATCCATTATTCTTGCATAAATATTGGTTAATCCTGGGTTAATTAATTCTCTGATTCTTGAAAATATTTTCCCTTTATTCAAAACAACAATACCACAACCCCTGTTTTATTTTTTAAAAAAATCCTAGAATGTTTTCGAATTTCTTTCAGATTTCTTTGACTAGTCTTATTTATTGTTTTAAAGAGTTAGTCCATGCCACTGTTGCCTTACAGATAAAAGTGGTATTCAGTAGGTTCTGACCAGTTCTGGAGAACCGGTAGTGGAAATTTTGACTAGTTTGGAGAACCAGTAAATGCCACCTCTGACTGGCACCACCCCCATCTATTCTCTGCCACCCAAGTCCCAGCTGATCAGGAGGAAATGGGGATATGGCGGTAACCTTCTCCTGGAGTGGGGTGGGAATGGAGATTTTACAGTATTCTTCCCCTGCCATGCCCACAGAACCGGTAATAAAAAAATTTGAATTCCCCCACTGTTTACAGATATCTCAGAATCAGATAATCAGATACAGATAATTAGTGGAACGATTGGTGTCTAGAAGTTGTGGGTGATCCATCACTGGAAGTTTTAAAGAAGAGATTGGACACCCATTTGTCTGAAATGTTATAGGACCGTGACGGCACATGGAGCCATATCAGTGGGCACGTGAGCTCAGCTCCAACATGCATGTGTGTGCCAGCCAGCTGATTTTCGGGCCTTCACACTTTTCTGGCCTCCGGAGGGCCTCTGGGGGGTGGGGAAGGCTGTTTTTGCCCTCCCCAGGCTCCTAGAAAGGCTCTGGAGCCTGGGGAGAGCAAAAAACGGGCCTACCGGGCCCACCGGGCCATCTTGTGCCAAAAGCAGGGGGTGGATGGGAGGGTGGGTGCATAGAATTATGGTTGTGGGCACGCATGCGTGTGACCCCACCGTGCTCCCCCGCTATTGCCATGCGATGGCAAAAAGGTTAGCCATCACTGTTATAGGGTCTCCTGCTTGAGCAAAGGGTTGGACCAGAAAACTTCCAAGGTCCCTTCCAACTTTGTTATTCTGTTAAAAAAATTCTAGGGCCATGTTGCAACTGAGAACAGCTCTGAAATCCTGGGAAAAGGATCTGCCTTAAGGAACTGCAAACAGATGATTGGTGATTTAAAACACCTTCTTGCCTTCAAATTCAACTCCTAATACGTTTTTCTCTCATTCTTATACCTAACTTTCTTTTAACATAAGGACATTCAAACTAGTCTTGTTTTTACTTCAGCATACCAATGCTTTTTGGATTCACAATTTTTCCGAACATTATTCAGATGCTGGAATTGAAAATCTTGTTCCTTGACTATTTTTTTTTAACCTATAGGCCCGCCATTATATTTTGGCTGCTATTAGAATTCTTCTTCTTTATCTCATCCTCAATACCTTCACCGAATACAAGTTAGGACATTAGTGATCATTGTTCTAAAGTATGGACATGCTGTAGGATGAACATTCATTTTATACGGTATAATATAATCACATTTAGCATTATACGTACAGTAAGTGAAATTAGTGTGCAATTCATAGAACTCTCTAGGAATCCTTGCTATGCAAAGGAATTCCTCCACAAAAGTGTGAGTGTTCCTTCGTAAGTCATTTAATTGGAGAAAAGAAGTTTACTACAAGCAATAATAATATCCTAAGAACAGTGATTTATTTTGCATTCTATCCATGCTGATTCATTCCTGGATGCTATTCTACTTCTCTTTCTTTTAATATGTATTCTTGACTGTTCCATATCCAGTTCAAAAAACAGCTTCAAAAAATAGCTTCAGAGAGCTCAGAATAACAATTGCATTTATTTTTCACCGATGGTTCTGTTGAGCCACAGTGATAGAAGTAGCGCCCCCTGCTGCCAAGGAAGAGAAACGGTTGATGTTAGGAGAACTTCCAAGAGATTCTGCACAGTGTGGCAATCAATTTGTAAGTTCCTGTATTTTCATCACATGGATTTTGACTGCTCCTTCTGTACCCACGTTATCTTACTTTTTCTCCTTCAATTCTGGGATTTCTCAAAGGTTTTATTGGAAGAGGGATTCGTAAGCCTGAATTTGGAAAAGAAGATATTGAAGATTGTCTACCCTGAGATGAATATTTATTAATTTACTTAATGAGCTTCATGACGTAGCTTTTAAAATATGAAAAGCATAAAAACTTTAACCGGTCATTAAGACATGCTGACAACTATAAACTGTAGTGGGGGGGGAATGTAGGGTTCTAGAGTAACAGCCCATAAACACAACGTAATGATCAGAAAGCACTTATTCTCAGTAATCTTCTAGCAGTTGTTGCAAAAAATTGTGCTAGTTCACTGCTGTTGATCCCAGGATGAGTCACCGATATGCATGAAATGAATGGGATGTTTCCCTTCTATTTCCATTTGCTTTTAATATCAACAGAGAAAGAATGTCTAAAAGAGAACAAGAAATTCACAGAATTCCATTCTTAACCAGGCAGTTTCAAAGGTGAAGAAAGGACAAGAAATATTCACAAATTTACTTAGGTTTTATGATCGCATTCAATGATTGTCTGTGATGTTAAATGCAATTTATTGTCACAACACTGAGTTTTGCCTGATACAATGGCTTCGTCTGTAAGCAAATTAAAAGGAAGATCAACATGAAGAAAAATGATACGTAAAAATAGTAAAGAAGAAAATCAGTGAAACAATCCACATACTGGTTTCTCACCCCAGAAAGTTGGTTAACTGTATTAAATAGGCTGCTTTCTAACCAAGGTGGAAAAAAGTGCTGATGGTCTTACTAAAAACAAAGCATAAGCCATAGCCTGATGTAGCATGCACTACATTAATTTAAACCCTTTACTTGGAACCTGCTTCTGAACTTTGTGCTTGAGATGGGGAAAAAAAATGAAACATTGATTTTGGGTTTTGCTGATTAGATAGATTTGTTGTTATAGAAATAGCTAGTTTAAACTATTATGTGAAAGTAAAAAGTTGAGCCTCCTCTCCAAGTAATTCTAATTTACTTAGAAAAGTCTTTAAACAGGTATATAAAATTAGCCCAGTACCATTCCTAGGAAAGAAAGAAAGAAAGAAAGAAAGAAAGAAAGAAAGAAAGAAAGAAAGAAAGAAAGAAAGAAAGAAAGAAAGACAGACAGACCAGGTAATTGGGTAGGTGAAAGTCAGTGTTGACTTCAGGCAACTGCTTGGACAAGTCCCTATAATTTTCTTAGCAAGATTTTTGAAGTAATTTGCCCTTGCCTACTTCCTTGAGTTGAGAGAGGGTGACTGGCCCAAAGTCACCAAATTGGCTTTGTGCGTCAGATGGGACTAGAACTCATAGTCTCCAGCCTGATGCCTTCACCACTATATTAAACTGACTCTCAGACAATTACATTTGTACAAATCTTTATTTCCCATATACTGTAGCTTCATTGGCAGTTATGAAATACAGTTTATATTTCTGGTTGGTTTTAATGTACAGCTTTGTATTCTTATTCCCCGTAGACAGGAACCTATTATAGTCAGGGCCTCACATTTTTAAAAAAAGAGAGAGGGAGGAGGAAGATCTTTAGGGTTTGAAAACCTGGAAAGTACAGAGAGTCCTCGACTTATGACCACAATGGAGCCCCAAATTTTTGTTGCTAAGTGAGACATTTGTTGAGTGAGTTCTGCCTCATTTTATGACCTTTCTTGCCACAGTTGTTAAGTGAATCATTGAAATTGTTAAGTTAGTAATGCGGTTGTTAAGTGAATCGGTTTTCCCCATTGACTTTGCATGTCAGAAGGCCGCAAAACAGGATCACATGACCCCAGGACACTGCAACCATCATAAATATGAGTCAGTTGCCAAGCATCTGGATTTCGATCACATGACCAGGGAGATGCTGCAATGGTCGTAGGTGAGAAAAACCATCATAAGACACTTTTCTCAATGCCATTATAACTTTGAATGGTCACTAAATGAACTGTTGTAAGTGGAGGACTATCTGTATTGATGTTATACTTCACAAATTGAGATGCTGACTTTTTTCAAAGTAGAGCCAAGCTGGGTATCTAAGAATGGACTGTCTTTTTATTTGCTATAGTTCAACTTTAAATCTGTCATAAGATGGTTGTGAATCAAGACCACAGCTCCACCCCATAATTAAAGAGGCCTTGAAAAATGAAAGCATAAGTGCTAAATATGTTTCTAGATTACTTCAGGCTATAGGCAAGAGCTCATGTGATTGAATTATCTTTCATTCAATCAATCCGTTTGTAAAGCAATCAATCAAATAGAAAACTAGAGTCCAAAGAGACAGTTTTAGTTAAATCACAGTCTATCTAATTTCTCCCTAGGATTTTTCGGGTGGGTGGTGGTGATGATTTGAGTCACCTAGTGATGTTTCTTCAGTAACACTGAAACCTTAGCATTTCATTACTGTATTTATCTATTTTTAAATATGAAACTTAATTCTGATTGCTCCCTTTATTGCTGTTTTCAGTTGAGTGAGGACAATTCTCCAATATTCACGATGAGCCACGGTGGTGCAGTGGTTAGAATGCAGTACTGCAAGCTACTTCTGCTGACTGCAATTTGGCAGCTCAAATCTCAGCAGGCTCAAGGTTGACTCAGCCTTCCATCCTTCCAAGGTGGGTAAAATGAGGACCTAAATTGTTAGGGGCAATATGCTGACTCTGTAAACAGCTTAGAGAGGTCTGTAAAGCACTGTGAAGCAGTATATAAGTCTAAGTGCTATTGCTATTGCTATTGCTATTGCTATTGCTATTCATGTAGAAAACTTGCATGTTTCACAAATGTTACTTTTTAATCCAAAGAAAAGGCTGCTCTTTCTTCTTATGGTAATGGAGAAGTCATATTCCGTTAGCTTGGAATGAGTTACTTGGTTTCATGCCTACAATAATACACCATAGTTTGCTGTTATATCCAAAAACAACGATATATAAATCAAATATATTTGGGTATGTGCTAATGTCACCAACATACAATTCATGAAGGAATATCTTTACTATCAAATGGGAAAGATTTTGATTTATTTTTAATGTAATTCCTGAGAAATTATTGGGGGAGAGAGGTTGTTTCAAATCAGGACAAGATCCAGTATGGTTTATACCTTTAAAAAATATCACTCCAAGAAACTGTATCTGCCAATTTTGGAATCTGGAAACTGCTGAAGGAGCTCAAAATACAAGTTCCTGCATAAGAACTTATGAAGGAAATCCACTGCAAATATCCTAGTTTTACACCAGTTCAAACCTGATGTGGTTATATATATATAAAAGCCAAATACTACTCACTCATCATAAAATATCCAGAACGGTAAAGCCTACAAACTTGAAATTTGACACATTATGTTCCTCTTGGCTTCTATGTACTCGCTAAGAAAGGGTTTTTCGAAATGACCATCAGATCATTAGTATTTCATATACAGTATTATATTCACATGCTCTGATGCTAAGGAGTTAGATGTTCTACTCCCCTCCCCACCTGAAAGGAATTCTGTCCCAACTGCCAGTTGCCTTATAGTAACATGCTCTGATGCTACCCCTTCGCTAAACCAGACGTGTGACTCATCCAGCCTGCAGGCTGGGACATTCTATTCCTCCTCCTCTGTTCCAACTGCCAGTTGCCTTATATTAACACACTCTGATGCTACGGAGTTACACATTTTACATTATGTTTAGGTCTTTAAGTGTCAATTTATCACGCCCGATCACATATTTTCGTAATGAAGCACGGGCATCCAGCTAGTTCCCTATATTCATGGAGTCAGAAAAGTATGTGCAGAAATACAATCCTTGGCACATTTGATATAAACGCAGGAGATAACTTCATTCTGATCTATAATATGTGTGTGTATGCATACATGCATAAGAGCTGTGGTGACTCAGTGGTTAGAATGCAGTACTGCAGACTAACTCACTTGCTCACTCTGGGAGTTCAATCCTGACAGGCTCAAGGTTGACTCAGCTTTTCATCCTTCTGAGGTGGGTAAAATGAGGACCCAGATTGATGGGGGGAATAGGCTGACCCTGTAAATCGCTTAGAGAGGGCTGTAAAGCACTGTGAAGGAGTATAGAAGTCTAAGTGCTAGTGTTTGTTTGTTTGTTTGTTTGTTTGTTAGATTTCTATAGCTGCCTAACTCAACCAAGTGACTCTTGGGTGTCTTACAATTCTAAAATTCTAAAGCAATTAAAACAAATAAAAAAACAATAAAACCATCCATAAAATAAGTAAGTACAAACAGCAACCTTGATGATTAATGAACCAATAGTAAAGCTATGTATACACACACCGGATGTAGAACACATATTTTTATCATTTCTAAAATGACAGGCAAAGGCAATGAGCCCCTTCATCAAACTAACCAAATACAGCAAGAGAGGAATCCTGATTTTGAGCTGGGAAAATGAAGCTATTACGGTACCTGTGAAGAATGCCCTTTAATTTTCTGAACAATCAATTTAAGTGCAAATATTTATATTATTTCCGATATTGTATAGAAAACACTATAGAACTATATCTCTAAGTAGACCCTGAGCTTCTTCTAACACTGTTTTTAGGAGCTGTTTGGTTGTTCTTAGGCTATCTTTATTATATATTGAGGATTGTAACTGGTAATTTTATACATCCTATCAAATTACAGTTCATGTTTCTCTGGAGTGGAGAAATGGAGAACAACTTTGGACTCTTTTTTTTTTTTAAAAAAATATGAATTTATCCTCACCAACCTCATAACATCAGCATCTGTCTGAATTTTGCAATGTGATTCGATAAACAAACATGCATAGTTGGGAAAATATATATCATGTTTTGCATTCAACAAAAAATATTTGCAAGGGGTGCATAAACTAGGAATATAATACAGATATTAGGAAAATGTAGCTATAACATGTAAGCCATGTGTACAAATGTGTACACATTTCATATAACTATTTTCTTCTCCCAATGCAAATTTTATTCATGAATGGGTTAAGAAGAACTCATATTTTGGAAACAGCAAACTGACAGATTTGCCAGTTCTTCTTCTCTCTTTTATTTTTTGCAATAATTTTATTTAAGATTATAAAGTTAAAGATAAAAGACTAATACAAACTAAAGAAAAAATAAAAAGTAAAGACAAAGAAAAGTACAGATATAATAAACAGAAAAGAAAAAAGAAAGAAAAAGAAGATATATAAAAGATGATTCCCCCCTCTGTCCAAACAAGTATAAACAATTTTAGTAACATAATACTTTCTCCAATTTTTTCCCCATTCTTTCTATATCTCAACCCTTATGAATAATCAAAATAGTAAACACCATAATTCAGTCCTTATCAGCAAATGTGTATTAAGAGCTACCAGAAATATTAACGTATACAATTTAATCAAAATATATCCATCTTGATCTATATTAAAAGATCCATTTTGTTATCCAAACTTATCGTTAAGAAATAAATGAAAGGAATCCCTCCCCACCTGCAAACAGACAGGTTTGCCAGTTCTGTTGCCTTTATTTTTGAATCAAATCAAATCCAATAAAATATCAGACCCTATGTTTTTTCTTTGAAGTATTTTTTTAAAACTACTCATCTTGACAATTTTTATAATGGCCTTCAGAACATTAACAGGAATTTAAAACAGCTGAATGAAAAGACATCAATTTGTCATATGAAAATATGAACCCTTGGAAGAGTTATATCTAATACTCCCCCGACATTCGACAATCAAAAATATGAATGTATTATATGCTATCTTATTCATCAAAATCAGCTGAAAACTACCTCTAACTAAACCACCTTACTTCTATTTAGGTGAAGAAGATAAATTCTTCGAGAATGAAGGTCATGAAAACTAGGATTATAGTTTAAATAGTTTTTTTTGGGGGGGTAATAAAAGATGAAAAGAAAAAGGTAGATTGGCACAGAGAATCATACAATAAAGAAGGAACCCCAGAACAATGTGATGCTGGGA